>CAUYQU010005515.1:0-19449 GCA_963574635.1 Cheracebus regulus
ATCAAACGTACATTAGGTCTTTTCACATAATCCCATATTTCTTGGAGGCTTTGTTTGTTTCTTTCCACTCTTTTTTCTCTATTCTTGCCTTCTCATTTTATTTCATTGAGTTGATCTTCAGTCTCTGATATCCTTTCTTCTGCTTGATCGATTTGGCTATTGAAACTTGTGTGTGCTTCGTGAAGTTCTTGTGCTGTTTTTCAACTCCATCAAGTTGTTTATGTTCTTCTCTAAGCTGGTTATTTCAGTTAGCATTTCTTCTAACCTTTTCTCAAGGTTTTCAGTTTCTTTGCATTGGGTTAGAATGTGTAGCTCGGAGGAGTTTGCTATTACCCACCTTCTGAAGCCTGTTTCTGTCAATTTGTTGAACTTATTCTCTGTCATGTTTTGTTCCCATGTTGGTGAGGAGTTTTGTTCCCTTGAAGGAGAAGAGGCGTTCTCGTCTTCAATGGTTTCATCCTCTTTGCGCTGGTTTCTTCCCATCTTCGTGGATTTATCTAGCTTCGATCTCAGGGAGCTGCTTATTAAGGTCACTTGTCTGCCTGTCAAGGTGCTGCCGGGTATCCAGGGACTCCGTCAGTTTGCTACTTAGGCTTCCTGTGTATTTTTTTTTTTTCACACTAGGAGGTTAAGCCCACCTCTTTAATGGTGGGTGCCTTTCTTCCGCTGACCTGGAGGTGCTGCTGGGCTGCCAAGGACACCGTCCCATTGCTACATAGGCTTCCTGTGTTTTTGTTAAAACATGAAGACTAGGCCTGCCTCTTTAATGGCGGATTGACCCTTTCCTCCACGGAGCTGGATCATTCAGCATTCAGCTCGGATTGAGGCACTGGCTTTGAAACCCGCTAGTGTTAGTGCTTCAGCCCGGTGGGGTTTGTAGGGGAGTGGAGGGGAGGGACCCGCCCAGCCACACTGTCTGTTTCCCCACTTTCAGCTCCCTCTCTCTCTGGTCATGGGGGAGGGGCCCGACCACCTGCACCATCTGTGTTCTGGCTTTCAGCTCCCTCTCTCTCCAGTCAGTTGTAAGCAAAGGGACAATAGCTAGGTCCACAGGTTCTCTGGGCCTGCTTATGGGCTTATGCATTTGCTTAGATCTGTGTGACAACCCGAGGCACCGGCCTTGATTATTATTCAACTCTGTGCTTGTAATTCTAGGAGCTTGACTGGCAAAGATCCTCTGTTCTGTGGATTGCTGAGGCTTTTGGGGGAGGCGCCATACCTGGACTGGGATGCCGGAAGGGAGCCCCTGACTCACCAGTTAGATGCACTTTCTGGGTGAAGCTGCACCCCTCTCCGCCTGGTGTGCCCTGCCTGGGCTTTGCTCACTGTCCAACTAGATCCGTTGAAATGAACCTGGTACCTTGGTTGGAGCTAGGAGCTCTCTCGCTTTCTGCATCTCTCTCACTGGGTGTTGCACACTGGAGTTGTCTCTATTCAGCCATCTTGTCTCTGCCCTCTTTAATTCTTTTTTTTAAGAGACTCAGTCTCGCTATGTTGCCCAGGCTGGAGTGCAGTGGCTATTCACAGGTGCGATCTCACTACTGATCAGCATGGGAGTTTTGACCAGCTTTGTTTCTGACCTGGGCCAGTTCACACCTCCTTAGGCAACTTGGTGGTCCCCTGCTCCCAGGAAGTCACCATATTGATCCTGAACTTAGTGCGGACACCCACATGATTGATATAGTGCACTACAGCTCGGAACTCCTGGGCTCAAACAATCCTCCCACCTCAGCCTCCTGAGTAGCTGGGACTACAGGCACCCACCACCGTGCCCAGCTACTTTTCTTTTTTTTTCACCTTTTAAGTTCTGCGGTACATGTGCAGATTGTGCAGGTGTGTTACATAGTTAAACGTGTGTCATGGTGATTTGCTGCACAGAACAACCCATCCCATAGATGTTAAGCCCAGCATCCGTTAGCTATTCTTCCTGATGCTCTCCCTCCCCAACCCAATCCCCTCCCACAGGCCCCAGTGTGTGTTGTTCCCATGTGTCCATGTGTTCTACTTTTCAAAGAGAGAATATACGCATGTAACCAGCATATGGATAAAGAACAAGAACATTGTTAGCACTACAGAAGTTCTGTTCTAGCATTACTCCCCAAGGGTAACTCTCCCTTTTCTTCTAACATGATACCTTTGTGTAGAGCTACATATAAATGGAATTACATTATATGAATGCTTTTGCACTTGGCTCTTTTGCCTGACGTGGTGTTTGTGATATTTGCCATGTTGTTGCACTTAGTGTCATTTGTTTACTTTGTTCATTCTCATTAATATATTTCATTATTAAGATAGTCCACAATTTAAAAAATTATCTATTCTGCTGTTGACAGAGAGTTGAGCTACTTAAAATTTTTTGACATCTTGAACACAGCTCTAGCAAATGCTTTTCTACATGTCTTTTGGTGGATAGACATATGAATTTCCATTGAGTATATACCTAGAAATGGAAGTTTTGAGTCTTAGGATGTGCATATGTTCAATCTTAGGGGACAGTGTTAAGCAGTTTTCTGAAGTGGTTGTACCAATCTCACACTCCTTGCAGAACTGTAGGAATGTTCTAGTTGCTCTACATCTTGGCCAACACTCGGTTGCAATTTGTTTTTTATTTCAATTGATATATTCTTTACTTACAACATTTCTACTTTTCTTTCTAAAGTTTCCACTTCCATTTCAAATATGTTTGGAAGTTAAAAGATGTGCAAGAACTGAAGACAGAAAATTTGTGTGTGAGACTCAAGAAAAAATCGTAATTATTAATAGTTGTGTAGGCAGTCTTGATTCTATTATTATTGATGATAAAACATAATTATATACACATACATATTTGGGGTATAAAAGTTGATCTGCTGAAGACTTTATGTCCTCAGAGATGACCATGATAGATTAATGGTCCATTTCCTCATCATATTTTTTATTTAATGAAAAAGTTACAGGCACACCTACACAAACATGGTAGACATACATAGGTATATTGAATCATGAAAGGAAGAATTCTAACAGAGAATTGAATTTGAAATTATGTTTTTGAAAATTTCACACAATTGATTCAACAAATATTTGAGTGTTATTACATGCTGGGCCCTGTTTTAGGGATTGGTGCAGTGACAACATGATAAACCAAGTGCTACTCTTTGGAGCTTAGCTTCTACTGGGGATGTCAGAAGATCAGCAAATAAAAATATATAATGTAATAATTTCAGATATCTATAATCTTATTAAGAAAAATGACCAAAAATAAATAACTCATAAGAATTAATAAAGCTTGCCAGAGGAGAATTACTAGGTTAAAAGATTGTTCTAAAGAGGGCAGAGAATTTGTTTTCCAATGTAAAGAACTGTAGGCATGTGAAAATGGAGGTTCGTTTGGAAATGGGGGAGTCAAACAGAGACGGCCTGAGGCAGGCAGACTGTTTAGGCTGAGGACTAGTGGAAGACAAAAATAGGTGGTTAAAAGATTGAACATAACAAAAAATTAATAGAGATGATACAGCTAAAAAGACTGCTTTCTAACCAGAGAATCGGTCTCATTAATATTGAGGAATATTAATATTCCTTGGAGAGGAATACCAAGTATCTGCCATAGAACCAGTTTTCTGTTCAGTGGAGTTGCATGTAACTGTGTAGATGAGTGCTTCCTGAGCTGTAGGTACTGCTGAGATATTTTGTGAGTACAAGGAGAAACATTTTTTCTTTTTTAGGAAGGCAGGGAGATGGGAGTGGAAGGGGGTTCTTATTTCCTTAAATCAAAGTCCTCAGAAGCAGACACTGAGACCAGGATTTGTAGGCCAGGGATTTATTAAGGAAGTATCCCCAGGCAAGACTAGTGTGGAGAAAGGTCAGGGTAGGACAGGGAAGGGTGGAATCTAAGGCAAAGTTTTGTAAAGGGTAGGAGCTTCATCCTGCTCTTCCAGGAGAACTCCCGCAAACCCAAGGTAAGGGAGCTAGGCTTTCATATTCCCACACCTGTCAGGCACTGGTGAAATGCCACCTCCAGAACTTCAATTCTCAGGCACTGGGGCTCCGCAGGTATAGGCAAAGTGGCTCCATTAGGGGAAGTAAAGTTGGCTAAAGAAATGTCACAAGTGCTGACTGTTGGAGGCAAAAGCACACTGAAGCTGAGAGAGGACACAGGCTGTTAAAAAGTCACCTGCAGGCAGCACTGCTCACTGCAAATATTGTTAGAGAAATCTAATTAGCACATCACAGACAATTTAATGGGTTTTTTTTTTTTTTTTTTTTTTTTGAGACAGAGGCTTGCTCTGTAGCCCAGGCTGGAGTACAGTGGTGTGTGTGGTCTCAGCTCACTGCAACCTCCATCTCTTGGGTTCAAGCGATTCTCCTGCCTCAGCCCCCCAAATAGCTGGGATTACAGGTGTCTGCTACCACACCCCGCTAATTTTTGTATTTTTAGTAGAGACGGAGTTTCACCATGCTGGCCAGGCGAGTCTCAAACTCTTGACACCTTAGGTGATCTACCCACCTTGGCCTCCCAGACTGCTGGGATTATAGGCATGAGCCACCGTGCCCAGCCCAATTTATTTTTGTAAAAGGAGTCATCTTAAAGAATCGTATCAATTAAACGGTGCTATGCATAATATATAGATATGCAAAAAATATTAAATTCATATAAAGATGGCTGAAGGTTTGTCCCTGCTGTTTGGAGTGCTTGTTTTCATTGATATGCCATATTCAGGAAGTGAGTTTCCATTTGGTGGCAGCCACTTTAATATTTGCGGTTCTCCATTTCCTCCTCCCATCCAAGGCAGTGTTCATTCCTTCTTTTTCTGGGAACCCCTCAATGCTTTATATGTGCCACAAATCTTTGCACTTCCTATATTGCATCAAAATGATTGAGCTAATATTTCCCTAAAGGCTTTGTGAGGTTCTTAGAGCAAGGACTGTGTCTCACTCATCTCTGCATTTCTAGCGAGTGGCTGGCACAGGGCCTCATTTAGAGTAGGTAGTCCATAAATGTTTATTGAATTGGATGAATAAAGAAGTCCATTACAGCCTGTGGAAATTCTAGAAAATAAAATTTATCTTGAGTATAAAGTTTGTGTCTTTTATTAATGAGGCACAAGCAATTAAAATGATAAACTCCCTCTAGCATTCCAATAAACGTTATCGAGCCTCATCTGATAACTTCTACATTTGGCACAGAAAGGTTCTCACCTGAAAATGGAAATGTAAAACTTTAGTTGAGAAAAGCTTTCTTGATTAAGAGCACTTGATTAAAAAAAGAGCTCATTAATGAAGAACAATACTATTTTTATAAAGACTAAGCTCTTTTTCTCTTTCTTTGGTTTCGTTTCACGCTTCAACAAACAGCACCTTTTGGCAGTCACGGCTCCTTGTACTGCCAAATGCAGTTTCGTGACTCTGGTTTTGCCCTTCCTTGACGTCACTCTGAAAGAGGTCATCAGCTAATTAGCTGCATAAACTGGCCACCATTATTGTTTCTAAGCCCCAAGTTGTGCAGTCTGGTGGAATTACAATGACGTATTTGAATTGATTCTTTTTTTCTTGATGGCACAAAAATCCTTCTTAGAACGTTGAAACTTAAGACAATTATAATGGAATGTACCTGATTAAAGGTGACCTATAGCTATTCAGGAGAGCAGAAAAAACTCGCTTAGACAAGATGAATACTTTCGGCTTTTTCTCTGGATTAGAGCTGGAAAAAGTTTCTGTTTCTCAGATTTTAGCTTCTCACTCTCCAGCTTCTATCTCCCAATAATATTATCTGCTGTTCTTCAAAATGCTGTCTGTCTACTGTTTCTTCTCACAAAAGTAGAATCTGTCTTCTACACTCCTTTACTCACATCTCTAACTTTTTTCTCTGAATAGTAGCACCTTTATTCTTATCCTTGCCTGCTCAAACCCCAACGCAAGACCTCAACTCAAAAGGTCTTGCATGTATTCTGTTTTCGGCCAGTAAGGACCATGTTTTTTTTTCCAAAGCAGTATTTACTCAGTTTGAAATCTGTCATTTATAGCTGTGTATATCCAGTAATGGTCAATCTACCTCAAATTGTCTTAAAGTTACTGAAAGAAGCAACTGTGTGTAGATTTCATTCCTTGTGGCACAGGAGCAAAGGAAGGCTCGCAGAAGAGGGAGGGCTGGTTTTGAAGGGCCCTGCAATTGTAGCGTATTTTAGGTCTTATTTCCTTCTCCATTCCTCTGCCTGAGAATGAATTTTCAATGCAGTTTTTTTTTAACATTGAAGATGTAAAATTTAGAGTCAGCTATTTCATTATGTTAGCCAAAGGCTGTTACAAAATACAATATAGTCTTTTTAAAAAGTAGGCCAGACGCTCATACCTGTAATCCCAGCACTTTGGGAGGCCGAGACAGGCGGATCACGAGGTCAAGAGATCGAGACCATCCTGGCCAACATGGTGAAACCCCATCTCTACTAAAAATACAAAAATTAGCCGGGCGTGGTGGGACCCACCTGTGGTCCCAGCTACTCGGGAGGCTCAGGCGGAGGAATTGCTTAAACCCAGGAAGCAGAGGTTGCAGTGAGCCGAGATTGAGCCACTGCACTCCAGCCTGGTGACAGAGCAAGACTCCGTCTCAAAAAAAAAAGGAATAAAACAGAGTAAAGATATGAATTGTGATCATAGAACTTTGTAATGGAATTCTCATGTCTGTTTAAAATATATGCTCACCTAACCAAAACATCACAAGGAATGACACGCTAAGTCGTGAGTTCTATAACTGCGAAAGGGACTATACTTAGTTCCCTTTTGTTTTCCCAGGGCATCCAGCATGGAGCTCAGAGACTTGTTAAGGTTTTATCAATATTCTTGAGTCAATTAATTCAAATAAGAGGCTGATTTGGATCACAGATTTTTACATAACCCAGTTACATGCCCTGAGAAAATCCCTTGACTGATGACATTTGCTCCAGAGAGGAGTGAGTTCTAGCCTGGAAACCTGGCTCAAGTTACCTTGCAGGCTACATGTCTGTCAAATGAGACTGCCTCAAAATATTGTTGAAGTTCAGCAAGATTCATAAAATGTCTTACACGGTCTCTGGTCCACAACAAGCACCCAATGTGTGTCAGTTTCCCTTTGTCTTCTTTCAAATTTTACCTTGAACAGCCCCAGTACACATGCGACATGGCTGTATATACATGAGCAAAATGTAAGAGAGTGAAAGACATGCCCTAACTCAGGCACTCCAAACATAGATACTTACTGCACTAAAAAATCCTACAACCCCTGTTTGTTGAGACTTGTGCTAATTTTATTACACCATACCCTATTAAAGACCCTTAGGAAAATTATGATCTGGTCTTAGCAGTAGAAATAGATACATTTCTCACAAGCAACTGGTTTGTATTTTAACTATGTGTTGTGTAACTGATCACATTTCTACCTGCTGGCCAGTAGGAAGCTTATAATCAAACGTATTGCTTCATGTTTAGCACTATATAGGACTTCATTGTAAATGTTCTGGCACTAATTTCACTCCTGGCTCCATTTTATATCTCTGTCAATGGTTTTTCCTTTGTACCACATTTTTATCTACATTTAATGTGATTTTGGTATATTGTATATTTCTGTATAAGCTGTCTGAAATCTTATGAAATAGAATAAGAAATACATACACATGCATATGTATGTGTTCATGTGTATTGTATTAGTTCATTTTACACTGCTATAAAGATATTACTCAAGATAGTAATTTATAAACAAAGGAGGTTTAGTTGACTCACAGTTTTGCATGGTGGAAGGGGAAGCAGGCATGTCTTACATGGCAGCAGGCAAGACAGAGAGCATGTGAATGGGGAACTATCAAACTCTTATAAAACCATCAGATCTCAGGAGAACTCACTCACTATCCTGAGAACAGCATAGGGGAAACTGGCCCCATGATCTAGTCACCTCCCACCAGGTACCTTCTTGACATGTGGGGATAATGGAGATTACAATTTGAGATGAGATTTGGGTGGGGACACAGAGCCAAATCATATTATATATCTCTCTCTACACTTACATATATATACACACACACAGAGAGAGAGAGAGAGAGAGTCTTTCTTGGCAACAAATATTGGTTGGAAAAGAAAGTTAAAAGGAAAACAAATGACCAAACCACCTTGTTCATTTCCTTTGACAAAACAAAATAATGAAGGATTTCCCTGCTCTCTGTGTTATTTCCCCCCTAAAAGTATGCTCATCAGAGTTATTGATATAGCCTTACTGTGCTGGGCTTTTTATTACAAGTAGAAAAGGAATTTATTTAAAGGATTTTGGGAAGGTCATGAAATCAGCAGGAGTGTTGGAAACCATACTTGGGAAATCTTCAGGAACCTAGTTCAGCCAGGCAGCTAGAACTATAGTCTAAGCCACAGCAAAGAGCCAGTGCAGGGAGGACGCTTGCTGCTCTACACCCTGGATCCTGTGTAAGAGCCATGACTCCCAGCAGCAGTACAGGACCATCTGTGGAAACAGGGTGTTGCTGCCACGGCTGCCAAAAGAATAAATTCTCCACAGCCTCCTTTGCTTTGTAGCACTGTTTCTGATTTGAAGTTCTGGATGGAAGCCTCCCAGTGGCTGAGCTAGGTCATATGATCATTCTTGAGTTGCAAGGCAGCCTGGGAAAATGAGTGCTGGCTTTTTTTCTCATCTTGGATCTGGTCTTTGCCATCTTTCTGGTCAAAGGAGGGATCTGCTGCTTTCCACACTCAGCCAGTGGAGAATTTCCCAAACACAGACACAGATCCTGGATAGGCAAAAGACACATGCACCTTTTACCTCATACCTACATTTTTGAAAAGGATGTTTATCTAACCAAAACATACAGCAAAAAACACGTTTAACCTCTCCCTAATGTGATATAAACCAAAGCCTTATCAGTCACTACAGACAGCTACATTCCCCCTTGATACAGTTTGGATCTGTGTTCCCACCCAAATCTTGTGTTCAGTTGTAATCCCCAGTGTTGGAGGTGGGAGGATGGATGGGGGTGGGGAGTTCTCATGAATGGTTTAGCACTATCCCCTTGATGCTGTTTTCATGATAGTGAGTTCCCATGAGATCTGGGTGTTTAAAAGTGTGTAGCACCTTCCCCTTCTCTCTCTTGGTCCTGCTCCTGCTATATAAGATACCTTTGGCTTTGCCTTCCACCATGAGTAAAACCTCCCCGAGGCCTCTGCAGAAGCAGATGCTGCCATGCTTCCTAGAAGCATGGAACCATTACCAGTCTTATGGAACCATTACCAGTCTCAGGTATTTCTTTATAGCAGTACAAGAACGAATTAATACACCCCTCTAGTTTGGGTAAAACCTTGGCCAATAGTCTATAATCTATCTAAATTTCACTATGAATAACACACCCTATGTAAAATAAAGCAGAAAAGGAAGAAAGAAATTTCAACTTAATTGAACTATATAAACATATATTCATGCAGTTGAAAAGAAGTACTATTAATTTTATATTTAGTTTTTCTACACAAAAACTATCATTCAAGCTGGAGAAATTTTGATCCCTATAGAACCTTTGTGTTCTATTGAAATGTACGTACATAAAAACAAACTTCAAAACTTTTCTTTTCCTGGTTAAAATTTTAGTAATAACTTACCGGGCACTGTGATTGATGCCTGTAATCCCAGCACTTTGGGAGGCCAAAGCAGGCAGATCACGAGGTCAGGAGTTCGAGACGACCAGCCTGACCAGCATGGTGAAACCCCTTCTCTACTAAAAATACAAAAATTAGCTGGGTGTGGTGGCCCGCACCTGTAATTCCAGCTACTCAGCAGGCTGACGCAGGAGAATTGCTTGAACCTGGAAGGCGGAGGTTACAGTGAGCTGAGATCATACCACTGTACTCCAGCCTAGGTAACACAGACTCCGTCTCAAAGAAAAAAAATTTAGTAATAGCTCCAATATAGTTATAATTTATCAGCAGAAACATAATTCCGAGCTGAGGTTTGCTCTTGGTAGAATGTTATGTTTTGTTAGGGTTTATGAATTCATTATTCATGTACATGATTGTCCCGCCAGACCCCTTTTGAGTTGGATAGGGGTGGTGGCTTGTTCAAGAGGCCAAAGAAGAGACCTGGACCCCCACAAACAAGACACAAGGTTTACTGAGGTTTATTCTTTTCTCTACAAGTGAAAGCTGGAGTGCACTGTTGAGATAACACAACGTAGTCCAACACCTCCTATAATGAGAAGATTAATAAGATTAATAAAATGAGATTAGTTTCCCAAAGCCACGTTGCTTGCATCAGCAACCATCATTACACACAGATCTTGCCCTGTTAAAATCATGGTCAAAAATGATAACGGTTGAAGCTGGTTTGAGGACTATGAGGCACAATCCCTCTATAAAGAATCTTAACCTCTCACAGACCTTCTGTCTCCATGTCTGACTACTTCACTCTGTGGCGAATACTGTGGTTTTTGGGTTTTTTTTTTTTTTTTTAGACAGGCTCACTCTCGTTCAGGCTGGAGTGCAGCAGCGTGGTGCATTCCCCGCCTCCCCAGCCCAGGCAATCCGCTCGCCTCAGCCTCCCGAGTGGCTGGGACCACAGGCGCATGCCACCGTGCCTGGCTACATTTTTGTGTTCTTGCTAGAGACGTGGTTTCCCGCATGCTGCCCAAGCCGCTCTCACGCTCCTCAGCTCAAGTGATCCGCCAGCCTCAGCTTCCCAAAGTGCTGGGATGACAGGTATGAGCCACTGCATTCAGTTTTTTTTTTTTTTTTTTTTTTTGCTTTATTTCAACTTTCTTTTTTAAGATCAAATATTTTGGTCTCGACATTGAAAATGTATGGCTTAGTGACCACAATAACATTAATAATGTGTTATATTTTAGAATACTTCAAATATTGTATTTAGAATCATTGAATTTTGGAGTGGAACGGTGACTTCCATATGTAGTCTTATGGTTCTCAATCTTGGCTATTTAGGGTAATCACCTGGGGAGTTTAAAAACCACTGATGTTGATTAAGCCCCACAGATTTCAATTGAATTGCTGTTAGGTGTGGTCCAGGCATTCAGGTTTAAATATCCCTAGATGCTCCTAATATGCTGTCAAGCATCTTTGCTATAATCTAGCTACTCACTCTCCTCCACATTCATTTTATAGATAAAGTGAGACTTGGAGAGTTTGTGCCTTGCTCATAATCACCAACTGGTTGATCAAGTTTAGTTCAAAACATCAGTTTAGCCCCCTTTTCCTGACAAGGACCAGGACCAGTGGGTGAACTTGAGATTTTCAGCAGCAGGACTCACTCAGGCTGCACTGAGACCGTTGGCAGCGTCTGTCCTTGGGCTACTAGAACCGCCGCGTAAGACAACCCTCATTACCGAATCAAAACATCTTTGTGAGGCTGGCATGAATTACTGCCAGATTATAGGTGATGAAGCTAGTGTTGAGATAGGTTTTCATAAGGTCACATAGTTATGTTGGGGAACTTTTGAACAAAATCCTGCTATAACGACCTCTAAAGTACATCTCAATTATCTTCTTTTATTTTTAGGAATTATATCCCTTGTCTTTGCTCTTAAAATCTAATTGATTCCCAGCTTCACTCATAAACTAAATGAAACATTTTTAAAATAAAAAGAGAAATGTATTATTGTATGAAGGTATGAACACTTTCACCCTTGTGCATCTGTGGTTTTTTTAAGTGCCAATAATGTATTTATCATGGCATTCACAGAAGAGGATTTTTCTTATAGTAAAATTTTGTAAGAAACATAAAATCTAATGGGAACTATTAACTGGCATGAGTAAAATGCGTGAGGTCATGTGTAAAAGGGTCAGACACAAATAACTGCATTTGTCAATCCTATTCTGGGAGCGGGAGGTAATTACGGTTTCACTGGGAAGGCCTGCCTGAGTAAGCATTGACCAGTCAGCCTGCTGGCATTTGGAATCCTGTTGGCAAAACTCCCCCATCACCACCAGATGTGAACCCCCTGGCATTGGAGGGAGAGGGGCATTCAGAGGAACAATGACTCTGATTGATGACAGGGGTGGGTGCACAAAAAAGGGCCACCCTTGACTGCCTGATTTGCAGTGACTCACGCTCTGACCTCTGAGGAAACAGTCACATCTTTCACACTGTGGCTTCTAACATCTTTTTATGGAAGACCTAATGGTTATTGACAATGTTCCAGCTGGGGGCACATTCTTCAGCTGTCCGGTGTCTCACCAGTTGCTGACCAAACCTAGAAGCTGGTGGACGTGCTTCTTCCTCAGTCCCTGGCCATCCACCTGCGGCTGAACAGTCCCTGTACCTGCTGTGTGGGGGTCACTGTAATTCCTTATAGTCTTGGAGGTCTGACAAACTGCCCATAAAACTTGCTGTCCATCCGTTACTTTTCTGTAGTAAAGGTGAAAAGGATGGGGGGTAAGAATTTTCTATCCTTTTCACTGATGTTATTGATTTCAAGAATGTAACAAAATATATCTGATAGCTAGATAAATATGTAGGTAGATAAATACTAGTTCTCACCCCTCCTATTTCTCTTTCTCTCTCTCAGTAAATAAAAACAGATTGAAAGAAAATACACAAATTGGTAAATAGTGGTAGAAGTGATTTTTTTCCTACTTTGTTACTGTATCTTCTAAACATTCTATAAGGAAAATATATTTTACTTTTATTTACAAAAAATAAGATCTAAAATACATGTTACTTGTATTTGCAAAAATATGTGAAATATATTTTACTTATATTTTCAAAAATGATTTGTAAAATATTTTTCTGGTACTGGTGTAAACCATCCTATCTCTTTGGTCTGGCAATCTAATTAGCTAAAGCACTGATTTATCTTAAAACCAGGAAGATGGGCTAAGATACTGCTGCTATGAAAAGGCAACATCCAGGATTCGGGTGACGATGGAATGTTCTATATCTTGGCCCTATCCATGTCAATTTCTTGGTTGTGACATCGTACTATAGTTTTGCAAGCTGTTACCATTACGGAAAACTGAGTAAAGGATACATGGGATCTCCTGTTTTATTTCTTATAATTATATGTGAATGTGAATGTCAGTTATCTCAAAATAAAAGGTTTCCTTTTTTAAAAGCCCATAAAAGATATCTCAGCTATTTCTTAGGTGCATTATTAGCAGAGAGGCTTCATCATTACCCATCTTAGAGTCATTCTGCAGGTTAATATTTACTATTCCCTCTTAATGATTTTTGTTGCACTCTCTTTAATATTTTAGGCCACAGAAATATATTCAGAATAACTGTGAAAACCCAGAGGAATAAAGTGAAAATGAGCATTTTGGGGAGGCAATTCTCTGTGGGTCCCAGTGTATCTGCACATCTTGCAAGGCAGGCACTGAGTGCCCTTTGATCTGGACTCTTTCTTCACAGAGGTTTGCTTAGTCAACAGCCTTAGGAGACAAGAGTCTCTGTTTAGAGCAAAGACAGATATGCTTGTTGTCCACTTAAAAAAAATGTAGGTTCCCTAAGCTCAGGGTTCCTCTCCTAAATCATAACCCAAGCTGTCAGCTGGACCTCTTTGTGTCACCCTGTAGGAATTGGGGATCAGGGAATCTGTGAAAAGATGCTGATACTGAGGCTACTTCTACTGCTATAATAAATTGTCCCCTAGCATCCATGAAACTGTACAAGGCTAACTTGTTAACTTGAGGGTACAGTAAAATCTCAGACCCTTCATAGTTCTTGACAATTCTAGTGATGAGGATGGGAGGCTGACAGAGACGTGGCTTCTGGGACAGAAAGAACGAGGGCCTCGTAAGTGAGATCATGGGAGCTCAGGGAAGCCCATGGGAATTGGCAGAGGCATGTTGACTACATTTTATGGTCAACAGGGCAATCGGTGATCTTCCACTTTATTGTCTGTTTATGAGGAGAAATTAGGGAAGTTCAGAGACAACTGCCCAACTACCCTGGTTGTTGCGAACTCCCCTCCAGATGGAGGACTTCCTTGCCAATCCGGCAGCAGCCTCAGGTCCACCCCATTGTAACAGCTAGTACTGTAACTGGGGTAGTGTATCCAACTCCCAGAGATCGGAGGTTCTTGGCCTCGCTAACCTCCAAGAATGGGGAAAGGGACCACGGAGGCGCGGTGACTTTGCCATTTGCGAACCCAAAGGGTTTTGCGGAAAAGCGATTAGAGAGAGAGAGAGAGAGAGAGACAGCTCTCACACAGCCGTGGGAAGGGATGCAGAGAAGTAATCCCTATAGGTAGGAGCAGCTGGAGTTTTAACCCGGGTTAGCCCCTCCCCATTCATGTTCTCGTCCAATGAGAGGAGTTCTTTCAAACTTCCTCTGGAGTGATTGATTTTGACTCTGATACCGGATTAGCTGCTTCGTCCGCAACTCTGAGTTACTGAGCCCCGTCCTCCCAGAACTTTCAGTGGGTTTTTTGGGACAAAGGAGCCTAAGCTGGCTTTCTCTACCTAGCCCACGCGCTGGAAACCCGGACAAAGAACTTTCCATTTGAAACTCCCGTGGTTCCCGCATGAAGGCGTGGAGCCGCAAACTCCTGCCTTTGAAACCACACCGCTTGCAGACCAGGGAAGAGAAGTCTCTCAGTACCAAGATTTGTTGTGGGTGGGCAGAAGGTTCTTCTGCCTTTTGAAATAAACAATATCAACCACAAGGACATTGCCATCCAGCGTAGAGCCCCGTGAATGCCAAAGACAATGCAAGTTCTTTGGGTTGAGCAGTGAGCCATGCTCTATGAGAGTAAATGAAAAGCTTTGTTTAATGAGCAGAGCCACTCTGTCCTTCATGACTCATTGCATTCCTCCTCCTCTACTTCGGTCTCAACCACTTTAATGAGAAAAACAATTAGAGGTGAAGCTAAGGTCTCCCTGCTCCACATGGGGCATCCAGGGTCATACTCACCTGTCCAAATGTGCTAGAGATTTGAGGGGAAAGGAGAGCCTTACAATTGTATGGCTGTATTAGAAACCTATTAGATACAGGTCCCAAGTCACTGTCCTCTCTGGTCCTGTGGAAAGAGAGCATTCCCAAGTTAACCAATGACATCTGGGCAAGTTGCAGTGGAGAAGGGAAGCTGCAGTGGTCTTGTGAGAGAGCCCTTTGAGCCAGTTTCATGTGTGCTGTTGTGGACTCCATCACTGATGAATGCATGATTATTATTAATGTTTCACGTGCTTGTATTGTGACTGTCCAGAGGGGCTTCTACTGACTCAGAAGAGCAACATTTAGAGACAAGTTAGTGAGACACGCACCCTCCGGGGTGCTCTAACAGAAACAATACAGACCCCCGAGGGGGAGAATAATCTTGATTAAGAATTTAAAGGCAGTAAGGATTGTATGCAACAGGCCCACATGGCCAAGAAAAAAGGCTGACAAGAGGCAGAGGCCTGCAGTAGATTATCGCCCATTGAATTCAGTGGTTGATCCCATATCCCAGCTGTTCCAGACATTGTCACTGTAACTGAATCCATTACACAGACCAATGGCACTTGGCATGCTTGCCAGTGACTTCTTTGCCACACCATTGGCACCTAAGCATCAAAAACAGTTCCCATTCACATTGCCAGGCCTCCAGTATACATGTGTAGTACTCTCACAGGAGTACCTAAATTTCCCTGCTACTTGCCATTGTGGGGGGAGAGGTCAGAATTTAGAGGAGGGGTCTCTACCCTCTGATGTCCGTAGCTTTGATTATGTAGGTGACGTCCTGTTGGTTGGCAAGCCATAAATGGCAGTCTCAGTGACCTTGATGATGGGATTAGCATGCCTCTGCCAGCAGGTGAAGCTGATAAAGCCGACAAAGTCCAGGAACTAGCTCACCAAGTAGTTTCCTGGGACTGTGTGGGCAGATTTATAGCCATGGTGGTAGTCAGGGAAAAGCTCTCTCTTGAGCACCCCCACCCCCATCACCAAAAAGGATGCGCAGAACCTTCATGTACTCTTGGAGTATGGGATATGGTGTGCACCCCACTGCGTATCCCATTGCTTCTTTTATATCAGCATGATATGAGCAGGGTCCAAACAGACTGTGTTAGAAGCTGAGACACACTCTCCAGCTTTGGGGCTCCACAGTCCTAATGAAACCTCAGCTCTATGTCTCTGCAACTGATGACTTTGCTGACCGGAGACTGCTGAAAGGAGTCTTCATCCACAGCCACAGATTGGAATGTTGGACTTGTTACTTCCGTGACATGTTATCAGGGCCACTCACTTTGAAAAGCAGCTCTGAGCTTGCTAGTGGACTCTTATCAAAAAAGGAGGGCCTGACTCTCAGAAGCCTGTGACTCTTCATCGTGTGTTCTCATTTTGTGGTGGGTCAACTTTGACTCCATGACTAACAGTGGGAAGGGCCCACCCACGTCATTTGTCAAGTGGAAATGGTAGGTTCAAGAACACAGCTGGCCTGGCTCCCACAGTGCCTTGGTTTTACATGAAAAAGTGGCAGCTGTTCCTCTGGGGAAATTCCATCCTCATGCTACCACCTGCAGCAAAGCTGCTGCTTCAGTGTGGGCCCCTCAGTGCCTGGGCCAGCATCACTGGTGATTTGGCTAAGCTGATACCTGACGGTGTCACTGTGCCATTGTGTCTATTCAGCTTCAGACCAGTTATGCAAACCAACAGTAGAGGTGGCCGTTCTACTGTGTGGGCAGCAATCAGGGGCATTCTCATCACTCTGGCCAGTACTCCTTTTGATGAAGCTACTTATGATTTTACTGACGCTCCAGCAATTGTCGGTGGCCTAGATGCCCCTTTGAAAACTATACGTTAAAGACACCTATCTTTAGGCCTAGGAACTGTGAACTTTGAACTGTGAGAATAAATACTGGCTGCTGCTGGAACCACCTGGATCACTCACACAGACACCCACATTAAGGGCTCATTCTCTGGCGAGACCAACAGGGACCAGGCTTGAGCTTGTACCACCCACACTGCCACCATTGCCACCTCAATCCGTCATCATACAAGGCGTGGCAGCATCCACTGTGATAGACTTGGCACACAGTAAAGGACTCTTTGTTTCCAGTGGAGAGGCTACTGTGGCATGCCAGACTGTGGCGCCTGTCATAAATGCACCCATTTGCCTTGTGGCAATGGAGGCCACATTTCACAGGGTGTTTCCTCTGTAAACTTTTGGCTGATTAAATAAACTGAACCTTTGACCCCTTCTGGTACCTACTGGAGGTGCCTCACCATTACAAATGATTTTTGTTGTCATTTTTTAGAGACAGGGTCTTGCTCTGTCGCCCAGGATGGAGTGCAGGGGTGCGATCGTGACTTACTGCAGCCTCAAATTCCTGGTCTCAAGCGATCTTCCTGCCTCAGCCTCACAAATGGCTGGAACTACAGGCTCGAGCCACCATGCCCAGCTAATTTTTAAGTTTTTTTAGTAGCAATGGGGTCTCGTTATGTTTCCCAGGCTGGCTTCCTGTCTCAGCCTTCCAAAAACCAGGGATTATAGGTGTGAGGCATAGTGCCTGAACTGTTGACACTCTTTTAGGTTACAGTATTGCTGTTACAGTGTGGACAGCCCACAGCCCACATCACTGTGATCCTTCAAACTTCTCTGTGATAAGCTTTTGGCTTTCTGGATGATTTGCAGTCTGACAATGGTGCACCTTTGATTGCAAAATCTATTCAACAAAGTGCTAACAGTCAAGGCATTCAGTAGATCTTCCATGCTGCCATCATCCACAGGCATCTGCCATTGCAGCAGCCTCCTCAAAACTGAACTCAATATGGCATGTGTGTATGTATCTAACAGTCCTGCAAGATCTGCACATGTACCCCAGAACTTAAGGTAAAATTTTAAAAATTAAAAAAAAAAATCCCCTAAAGGAAAAAAAAATCAGGTAGCATATCCATTGCAGCAAAAAAAAAAAAAACTGAACTCAAAAAGATTTCTGGCTCAACCTCCCTGACTTCCTTCAGGTTCCAACATGTGTCTAAAACAGTTTGGTCACTGAGTGAGGCTGTCCCCAGAAGGTGATCATCTTCTCTCATCTGCTGTCTAGATAATATCTTGACAAAATGGAAGGAGACATTTTTTTTGGAAATTTGGGATTCTTCCCTGATACTTACTGTGTATGCTGTGTCTTTCTTTCTCCTAGGAGAAACCCCAGCTGGCCTGGCTTATACTGCTGAGTGGCTATCTGTCTCAAATGGAGCCCTGAGAAGTCTGGATTCTCCTGTTGGATTGACATGTCCTGGATCACTGGGATAATGACCACTGGTTGAATACATTGCTTAGAGTCTCCCTGTGCTGGCACACAAGGGCCATTATGGAAGATATAATGCATCTCTGTAAGTCTTATAAAAATGCCCCATGCAAAAATTGACAAATGGGATCTAATTAAACTAAAGAGCTTCTGCACTACAAAAGAAACTATCTATCAACAGAGTGAGGAGATACCCTACAGAATGGGAGAAAATTTTTGCAAACTATCCATCCAACAGAGATATAATATCCAGCATCTATAAGAAACTTAAACAAATTTACAAGAAAAAAGAATATAATCTCATTAAAAAGTGGACAAAGGAAGAGAGATCCAAGATGGCTGATTAGCAACAGCTCAGGAATGTAGCTCCCAGTGAAAGTGCAGAGAACGAGTGAATGCCACACTTTCCGACGAAGTTTTGTTGCCCACAGACTGAGAGATTCCCAGCAGAGGAGCCACACGGGTCACCAGCGCGACTCTTTTGGCCAGCGCGGCTGTTTTGCCAGTGCCCCAGTGCGGCACTTCCTGGTGTGGAGTATACGGACGGATGGGCATGGCTGGTCCCATCCCCACAAGGAAAACAGCAATTGGAAGTGCTGAGGACTGAGAGTTTCACAGTAAGCAAGCGAACTCAGGAAGGTCTGGCTCTGTGGGGAACAGGCATCTGCCAAAGGTAAACTAAGAAACAGAAAAACTTCATCACTGGGCAGAGAGAGATCCAAGATGGCCACGTAGCAGCAGCTCAGGATTATAGCTCCCAGTGAAAGTGCAGAGAGCGAGTGGATGCCGCAATTGCAGACGAATTTTTGATGCCCACAAACTGGGAGATTCCTGGCAAAGGAGCCACATGGGTCGCCAGCGCGACTCTTTTGGCCGGCACGGCTGTGTTGCCGGTACCCTGGCGTGGTGCTTCTTGGTGCGGAGTATACGGGACTGGGTGCCCTTTTAGTCGGGCTCCGCTGGTCCCATCCCCACAAGGAGAACAGCAATTGGAAGCGCTGAGGACTGAGCAAGCACAGCTGAACCCAGGAAGCACAGCAAGCACAGCTGAACCCGGGAAGGCCCAGCTCTGTGGAGAAGTGGCATCTGCCGAAAGAAAACTAAGAAACAGAAAAAACTTTATAACCAACAAGCCAGACGTCCACTCAGAGACCCAATCTGAAAGTCGGCAATTACAAAGACGACAGGTGGATAAATCCACAAAAATGGGAAGAAATCAGTGGAAAAAGGCTGAGAACACCCGAAATCAGAATGCCTCTCCTCCTACCGGGGATCGCA
>CAUYQU010005517.1:0-37836 GCA_963574635.1 Cheracebus regulus
CCAATGTAGGTTCTTGGCACCTTTGTCAAAAATGAGTTCACTGTAGACATATAGATTTGTTTCTGGTTCTCTATTCTGTTCCATTGGTCTGTGTGTTTTTATGTCAATATCATTCTCTTTTAGTTACTATAGCTTTGTAGTATAATTTGAAGTCAGGTAATATGATTCCTCCAGTGTTGTTTTGTTTTGTTTTGCTCAGGATTGCTTTAGCTATTCTGGGTCCTTTGTGATTTCATATATGTTTTAGAATTGTTTTTCGTATTTCTTTGAAAAATGTTATTGGTATTTTTATAGGACCTTGAATCTGTAGATTGCTTTAGTTAGTATAGAAATTTTGACAACATTAATTCTTCCAATCCATGAACATGGAGTGTCTGTCCATTTTTTTGTTTCCTCTTCAATTTCTTGCATTAACATAGTTTTCATTGCAGAGATTTTTCACTTCTTTGGCTAATTTCTAGGTATTTTGTTTTATTGTAGCTATTGTAAGTGGGATGACCTTCTTGATTTCTTTTTCAGGTTGTTTGGTGTTGGCATATAGACACGCCACTGATTTTTATGTTGATTTTGTATCCTGCAACTTTACTGAATTTATTAGTTCTAATAATTTTTTGGTGAAGTCTTTAGATTTTTTTCAAATATAAGATTATATCATCTGCAAACAAGGATGATTTGACTTCTTCCTTTCCAATTTGGATGCCTTTTCTTTCTTTCTCTTATCAGATGGCTCTAGCTGGGACTTCCAGCAATTGCTCTGTGTTACATGAAATTCCTTTATAATGACTCTTAATCTTGGTTCTACATTATAATCACCTGGGATGCTTTTTAAAACTTTGATTCCTGGGTCATACACCAGTAAACGTAAATCAGAATTCCAGATATCTAGGTGATTCTAATGTGCAGCCAAAGTTAAGAACCACTCACTAGAGGAGTGTAGAATAAGTCTGGCTCTGGTCCAGGCTGCCAACGTTTTCTTTCTAAGTCTGGGTCCCTCTTTTGCCTTTAATGTTAACCAAAATAGTGCTCAGTCTTTAAAGACATGGACCACAGAAACTGGGAGAGAAGGTCATATGCTGCTGGTAGATGCCAGCCTCCACTGTAATAAGTCCTGCTGGGCACCCCAAGGTGTGTCCTGGAAAGCTCAGGCCAGTGTGAAGTCTTGGAGCCTACAGTCCTAGCCACTCTGGAGGCTGAGGCAGAAAACTCACTTGAACCAGGAGTTTGCAACCAGCCTGGGTCACATAGCGAAACTCCCCCATCCTGAGTGGGGACGGTCTCCGCGCAGCAGACAAAGAGCGTCCCTGGAGCCATCAGGGCGCAGGAGCCCGACCTGGAGCCCGGGGCGCCCGCGCTGATTTCGGGTCCCCGGATCCCGGGGCACGGCCGGGAGAAGGCGACAGCGGAGAAGGAAGGCGGCCCAAGATTAGATTTTATATGCCTAAGTCTTTCATTTGAGTTAGTGTCAATGTTGATTGAGTGGTTTCTGCTATACTGAGCATCTACCTACCTATAGTTTCACCAAGTCACCTAGGAAACTGTCAAGCCCTTAGTTCTTCCCATTCCTTCACATATTTTCCCCTGTTCCTGGCTTTTAGTCTTTTATCTGTCTTCACTTCCAGTCACAGTGAGTATACACTGTCTCCCTAAGCTCTTTTCCCAGAGACTCTCCACTACTATTCCAAAGGGCCTAAACTTCTATTCTGTCTGTCAAAGATGGTTAATACATGAGTATTAACGTCCAGTTTTTTATATAGTAATTGAAAGGTTGCCTGCTGTGCACAGTAAGACTGTCCTGCTAGCCTGGAACCCAACTGGACACAGCATTTGTCAGCCACCTGCTGGGAGCAACAGTGCAGCGAGACAGTGAACTCCGTCGTCCAACAGGCTTTTGCCAGGGCCTGATTTCTGTGATTCAGGGATGTACCTTTTAAAGGCTCTTCATCCAACCACAAATCTTCCCTTCACTCATCTACTTGTTTGGATTCAGGAGATAGCACTTGGCACAAAGAGACACATTCCCTAATAACGTTTTATTCTTTTCTGTCAACCACTCTCTCTAATTCTCTGCATGTGGTGAGCTTGCTTAAAGTTTCCTGCCTACCCACCCTGAGCCCATATCCTCACATCTTTGTTTCCCTTTTTCACCATTATCACTCCAGAGAGATGTTCTTTGTAATCTTGGTCAGCTTTACAGACTTGTCCTTTGTAATGGCCTGTATTAATATCTTTTCTATAGCATCCTGTAGGGTTTTCAAAACTTTCTGATTTTTGGTTTTTCCTTTTTGACTTTCTTGTGGTTTCATTTTGCACTTGTTTAGATACTTCCAATCTGATTGATACATCTGTTAAGATCAATTTTTTGATGCACTTTCTACTTGGCTTCTAAGATTCATTTCGGCTGTTTCATTGTGGTTTGTTCATCTTTCTTGACTTTCCCTACAATCCAGAGTACTGTAGATAATTAGTAGTTTTCTCATCATGGTTTTCACAGCCATCACGAGGCTTGAGAACTCTTGCAAAGGTCTAAGATTTTTGTATCATTAACTTTTAAGTCACATTAGTGAATTTATAAAGGGTTCTCTTCTCTACAATTAATAAACTTCTTTTGTCCTTTATGGGGGTACTCAAGATCCTATGGTTTCCATCCTACTTCATGTATTCTTATTTCTTAACCATCTTTTCACTGATTTGTACTAATATATCAATGTACTTGGCTCCTTTTTTAATGATCTATGCCTATATCTAAGATTTTAAGTCAATCCCATGGATGATTTATTTGTATTTCTCCTTTCTCCAAAGTGTGGTTTTTTTTATCAACACAATGCCTATTTATTAAAATAGGTTATTTAGGCATGAGGCATAAATGTAAATATTCTTCATCAAATATGTGTTGAAAACATCCAACACTGTATGTGTAGCTTCTAACTTTGGTAATTTGATTGGAGAGCCACAGAAATCATTTTTTGTCTTTTGAGTCTGTAGAAGAGAATGAATTTCAAATATTATACATTTTGTGACTTTCCCAAAGCTTAATCCCATTAATAACTAATAAGGATAATTGAGATTTCTCTTGTTTAACAGCCTCTTTTGTGTTTAGAGACTGTTATGCCTCATTTTAGTTTTATTTTTCCTTTCAAGTGAACATTCCCAGCACTCCACGCCCTTTATTTAGAGGCTGACATATAAACCCTTTATCAACTTGTTGTTTTCCTTTGAACTCTTTCCAACTTACTTGAATTTTAAAACCTTAGTTGCACATTCTGTCACATTTTTTGTAGTTCCAATCAAGAGTACAAAAAAATGTTGTGCTCACTTTGCCTCTTACTCACTCTCTACTTTGTGTGTTGTCACAATCTGCCTGAACCCCCTCACACCTAGCAAGAAACTAATTGTGGGCCTGACATTCCAAAGGCTCCCCACAACGACATATACCTGGCTCCCTTGAACAATGATGGTTCCCTCCTCCGACATGGCATTGCTTTACAAGGGAGTTGACATCAGAGCATGTAGTTTTCACACTCTTTGGTACTGAAGAAGTCATTCTACTCTTTATAACCAAAAAATGACCAAGTTACTATGCATTAAGACAGGGCTTTAAAAAAGAAATTTTTTGCAAAATATTTCTTAGGTAGATGGCCATGTTGGTTGGCATTCTCATATGAGGTAAATCTGGAAACATCCCTTCTTCTATCAAACTCTGATCAATCAATTTACTCACTCTGCCTCCCTGTTGGGTCTTGGTTTCTCAAAGATAATTTTGATAAACTTATTATTATTATTTTAAAGACAGGGTTTCACTATGTTGGTCAGGAGGTCTCGATCTCTTGACCTCGTGATCTACCCACCTCGGACTCCCAAAGTCCTGGCCAATAAGCTTGTTCATGTTGTACCTTTTTTGCCAGTTTGCAATGGAAAAAGTTAAAATTTAATAAAAAGTGGAATACATAAGAAGATAAAAGTGTTTTTAGAAAGAAAGATACTAAGACTTAGATATAGATTCTAGCTAGTAATCAGTTAGGGAAGTTAGAAAAAATTCATATCCTCTTCTCAAAATTCCCTTATTTATACATAGTGAAATATAAAACCAGATTTATCATGAAGCTAAGAAGATAAAGTGTTCTTTTTCTAGCAAGAGGAAACTGATAAAAGAAGTAACATTTTCCCCCCAACCAATAACAATTATAATAATATTAATTCAATTTTCTTTTGCAAGCCCCAGTTTTCTTTAAGATTATTTATTTTCACCCAAAAGAGGCATATCTCAACAAATCTTATGGCAAATTTAACTTATATTTTTATCTTCTTTTACCTTATCCCAGAAGCTTGAGAATTTATGCCTTGCATTATTGTCCTGCATTTGTTGATCATTTTTATTTCTAATGATAGTCAATTTTTAATTCCTGGTGATGCTGTGGCTAATGATGTTGCAAAGATTGTGTACCAGTCCTCCAAGTCAGGTTAATGAAGGAACTGGCATGGACATCGAAGTGCCAATTTAGAATCATTTCAGAAAGAGAAGGAACAATAATAATGTACAAACTCTGGTAAATATAATGTACATTCTGCCACTCTTTAAAACAGCTTGTAGTAAGGTGTTATTAGCAAAGGTTGCTGCTGCAGCAGCTTCTAGAGCCCATCAACTGCAGTGGTGCAAGTCAGAAGAGTTTATTTGTCTGTATTGATTTCCTGAAAGCTTTGATTTTGGTGAAAGAAAGAATATAGGAATTTTTTAAATGTGAGCAGTTTCCACTATTACACTGACTGATGTCCATGCCCCCATGATGATTAAACTCTTTCTTGGGCACAAATCAAATCCTAGCTCTTGTTAATTTGAATAATCCATTTGAATAAAGATCTAGAAATCAGTACCATCTACAAAGACTGGACTGCAGGTATCTGAGAGACACTGCCCAGTGTCACATTTGACCAAGTTTTTCCCTGTTGGGAGCCAGACAAGGTACCACATTAAAGTATTTGCCTTTGCCTTTCTCTTACCTTTAGGTAGGTTTTCTGCAGTAGCAGTGACACAATATTCTAAAGGTCAGGCTAGGCTGCAGAATTCCCTCCTCATTTGGGAGTATTATTCCTGGTCTTGGAAGAGTTCCAAAGTAATTGAAAAAAAAAAAAAAAAAAAAAAAACTCTATACTAATTTGTAAGTTATTGGGTGACCTGACCTAATGTGCCAAGTTTTTGAGAAGTTCATGCAGATTATGACTTCCATAGGTTCCTTTCCATGAAAGCAAATAGCACTACACCTAAGAAGGCAAAAAGGAGGGACAAATTATGTAGCTGAGGAGATAGCACAAAGACTGAACAAGCCCTTCTCATTCCTTGCCTGAATGTAGTGCTTTACACATTACAAAGCATGTCATCATTTAGCTTGTCCCTATTTTGTCTCTACAGTTACTCTGTAACTTAATTAAGGACAACAAAATTTACTTTAGAACAGAGGAACCTGAAATTCAGAAATAGTAAATGGCTTGCTAGTTACCTTCTCATAAAATAGACACAAAATACTCAACAAAATGTTGAGGATTCATCAATAGGTAAAAATAATAATGCAATACACACAAGTAGGTTTTTAAAAAATAATTCCAACTTTAATTTTAGATTTCAGGCATACATGTGCAGGTTTGTTACATGGGTATCTTGCATGATGCTGAGGTTTGGGATATGATTGATCTCGTTACCCAAGTACTGAGCATAGTACCCTATAGGCAGTGTTTCAGTCCTTGCCCCCATCTCTGTCTCCCCCCACAAAAGCCTTCATTGTCTATTGTTCTCATCTTTATGTCCATTTGTACTCATTGTTTAGCTCCCACTTACAAGTGAGAACATGCAGTATTTGGCTCTCAGTTAGGATAATGGCTGCATCCATGTTGCTGCAAAGAACGTGATTTTATTCTTTTTTATGGTTGTGTAGTATGCCATGGTGTATATGTACCATCTTTTCTTTATCCGATCCACTGTTGATGTGCACCTAGGTTGATTCCATGTTTTTGTGATGATGAATAGTGCTGCAACACAAATACAAGGGCATGTGTCTTTTTGGTAGAACGATTTATTTCTCCTTTGGATATATAGACAGGAAGGGGATTACTTGGTCAAATGATAGTTCTGTTTCAAGAACTTTGAGAAATCTCCAAACCACTTTCTACAGTGGCCAAACTAGTTTACATTCCCATCAACAGTGTATAAGCATTCCCCTTTTCTCCACAGCCTTACCAGCATCTGTTGTTTTTTTAACTTCTTAATAATAGTCATTCTGACTGGTGTGAAAGGGTATCTCGTGGTGGCTTTGATTTGCATTTCTCTGATGATTAGTGATGAGCATTTTTTTCATGTTTTTTAGCCACTTAAATGTCTTCTTTTGAGAAGTGTCTGTCATCTCCTTTGCCCACTTGTTAATGGGGTTATCTGTTTTTTGCTTGTTAAAGTTCCTTATGGGTTCTGGAGATTAGATCTTTGTCAAATGCATTGTTTGTGAATATTTTTCTTGTTCTCTAGGTTTTCTGTTTACTCTGCTGACAGTCTCTTTTGTTGCACAGAAGCTCTTTAGTTTAATTAGGTCCCACTTGTCAATTTTTGATTTTGTTGCAATTGCTTTTGAGGACTTAGTCATAAATTGTTTGCCAAGGTTAATGTCCAGAATGGTATTGTCTAGATTTTCTTCTAGGGTTTTTGTAGTTTGAGGTCTTACACGTTAATCTGTAATCCATCTTGAGTTAGTTTTTTTATATGATGAAAGGTAGGGGCAGTTTTATTCTCCTGCATATGGCTAGTCAGCTATTCCAGCACCATTTATTGAATAGTGAGTCCTTTCCCCCTTGCTTACACTTTTGTCGACTTTGTTGAAGATCAGATGGTTGTAAGTGTGAGGCTTTATTTCTGGATTCTTTATTGTGTTCCATTGGTTTATGTGTCTGTTTTTGTACCAGTAACATGCAAGATGTTTTGGTTACTGTAGCCTTACAGTATAGTTTGAAGTCAGGTAATGTGATGGATACCTCTGGTTTGAACAAGTAGGTTTTAAACTGGGAATACAAGGCTGGTTTAAGAATCAATCAATGTGATCCACCATATTTACAGTCCAAAGAAGAAAACCCATGTGATCATATCTATAGACATAGAAAAGCCACATGACAAAATTCAACATCTTTTCATTACAAAAATCTTTCAGCAAATAGGGAATACAAAGGAATTTTCTCAACATTATTAGAGGCATCTACAAAAACCTATAGCTAATATCATATTTAATGGTAAAAGACTGAATACGTTTTCACTACTAATCCTGAACAAGGCAAGGATATCAACTTTCACCACTCATATTGCCTTGGAATAAGGCAAGAAATAAATGTGTATTTCTACACATTACAAATAAAGAAATAAAATTATTCCTATTCCAATATGACATGATTGCCTATGTAAAAATTCTAAAAATTTTGAAAACAATAAAACGACTTCCTGAAACTGTAAATGACTTTAAGCTCAACACACAAAAATCAATATTCTATATACTAGCAATACACAATTAGAAACTAAAATTGTAGAATAAGACATACACAGCATACTGAGTAGTGTGATTCCTTCTGTGTATACTTTTCAAAATTGGATTCAGCTTTCTTTGCTTTTTCAAATAAATTTTAGAGTCAATTTTTCTATATCTAAGAAAAAGTTCTACAATTTTGACTGAAATTTACTTAAACCTCCACATTAGTTTGGGGAGAATTGGCACTATTAGTATATTAATTCTTCCAATATATGTACATGATATGTTTTTACGTTTATTTTGTTTCTTCTTTGATTTTTTTTTTCATCAGCTTTTTGAAATTTTCAGCATATAGGTTCTGTCATGTTTTGTTAGATTTATACCTAGGCATTTCCTTTTTCTTGAAGCTCTAATAAATTTCATATATATACGAAAGACTTCATATACTAACAGTGTCAATTCTCCCCAAACTAATCTAGAGATTTAATGAAAATCCAGTCAAAATTCCAGAAAATTTTTTGTAGATATAGAAAAGCTGACACTAAAATTTATTTGGAAAAGCAAAGCAAATAGAGTAGGCAAATCTACTTTAGAAAAAGAAGACTAAACTTAGAAATATCACACAATTCAATTTTAAGACACTGTATAGCTATAGTAATTAAGACAGTATAGTATTAATGAAGAGATTGATCATAGACCCATAGATCAATGAGACAGAATAGAGAACATAAAACTGAGTGACACACACACACACACACACAAGTGGCCAAATAAATGATTTTTGACAAGATCACAAGGACAATTGGATGAAAAAAGAATACTGTGTTCAACAAATTGTACTGAATCCTTGAATATCCATTTGCTTGAAAATTAACCTCAATCTAAACCTCAGAGTGTACATAAAAATTAACTCAAAATTCACCATAGACATAAATGTGAAATATAAAACTGTAAAAATTTTAGAAGTCCTCATAACCAGAGGTTAAGCAGTAAGCTTTAAACATGACCCCCAAAACATAATTCATAAAGAAAAAAAATTAATTGAGTCTCATCAAAGTAAAAAAAAATGTTGTTCTATGAAAGACTATTAGGATGAAATCATAAGCTAAAGTTGTAAAGACAATATTGCAAACTACGTATCTGTCAAAAAAACTAGTATTTAGAATTTATTAAAATTTCTCAAAATTCAACAGTAAAAAAACAAACCAATTACAGAAAGAGAAAAGATGTTAATAGACATTTCACAAAAAAAGGATACACAAATGTAAAAATGCACAGCAACATTAGCCAGTTAGTAAATTCAAATTAAAAGCACAATGAGGTATCACTATATACCTACCAGAATGGCTAAAATTAAAAAAATAGTGAAAACATAAAATATTAACAAGTATGCAGAGAGATGGATCATTCATATACTGTTGTTAAGAATGTAAAGTGGTACAACCAGTTTGGAAAGCAGTTTGGCAGTTTCTTATAAAATTAAATATGCAGCTCCTATGCTGTACAGCAATCACATTCTTGAGCATTTATCTGCCCCAGAGAAATGAAAACTTATGTTCACATAAAAACCTGGACCTAAGTATTCATAGTAACTTTGTTCATGTATCTAAAAATTGAAAACAACCACTATGTCCTTCAACAGATGAATAGTTAAATAATGGTACATGCATATCATGGAATACTACTCAGCAATAAAAAAGAGCAAACTATTGATTTCTCACCAAAGAATTATGCTTAGTGAAAAGAAGCAAATCCCAAAGATTACCTGTTGTATGATTCCATTTATATAACATTCTAAGATAATGAAATTATAGAAATAGCAGATTAGCAATTGTCAGGGTTAAGGAGGAGGTTGGAATGGGGGGGAAGTGAGTGTGGCTATAAAAGGGAAACTTTATGGAGATGGAACAGCTCTGTATCCTGTTTCTACGTCAACATTCTGTAAGATGTTACCATTGAGGGACACAACATAAAAGGGTATATGAGATCCTTCTGTATAGTTTCTTAGAACTGTATGTAAATCTATAATTATCTACAATAAAAAATTAATTTAAAAAGTTTTGCTCTGTGAAGTTGAGAGAATGAACATGCAGGCTGAAGACTGAGAGAAAATATTTGCAAAAACGATCTGACAGTTATATCCAGAATATGTGATGAATCTCAAAGCTCAACAGTAGTAAAAGGAAAAACTCAATTTTTGAAAAATGGGGAAAATACTTGAATAGACATTTCAACAAAGAGGATATACAAATGGTACATAAGCACGTAAAGAGATGTTCAATATTATTCAATATTAGAAAAATGCAAATTTAAACCATAATGAACACTACCATGCACCTATTAGAATAGCTAAAATAAAATAATACTGACAACACCAAATGCTGACAAGGACACAAAGCAACTGGAACTGTCACACACTGTTGAAGGGAATGCAAAATGGTACAGCCACTCTGGAAAATAGTTTGGTAGTTTCTTATAAAGTTAAACATTCAATTATCATATGGCCCAGCATTTGTATTCTTGAGTATTTATCTCAGAAAAATAAAAATGTATGTTCACTCAAAAACCTGTACACTATTCATAACCACCAAGAAACAGGAAAAAAAAAAAAAAAAAACCCTGTTCTTGTAACAGGCGAATGGATAAACAAACTATGGTACAGCCATGTAATCGAATACTACTCGTGGATTAAAAGGAACAAACTATTGACACACCAACTTAGATGAAACTTAAAGGCACTGTATTAAGGGAAAGAGGCAGTCTCAAAATGTTACATACTATATGGCTTCATTTATAAGACATTCTTGAAAATACAAAACTTGTCAAACTGTTTGACAAGAGTTAGAGTTGGTAGGAGGGCTGTGGCCACAAAGTGGCAGCCCAGGTTTTAGGAATTTGGGAAACTGTTTTATATTTTTATTGTTGGAGTGACTACATAAATCAATATATGCATTAATATTTGTAGATCTATATACCAAAAAGAGTCAATTTTAGCAATAATTTATTTAAAATTGTTTAAAATGCAAAACAAAAAAGTACACTCCCAGAATCTGATCAATCCTCAGCACCCTCTACTGCCACCCTGGTCCAGGTCTCCATATTTCTCATCTACGTTATTATAATAGCCTTTTAACTGGTCTCTCTACTTCCTCTCTACTACACATTCAATTCTCAACAGAGTGATCCTTTGAAAATACAAACTGAATAATGTTACTCTCCTGCTCAAAAGCCTCCACGGGCTCTCAGACAGCATTAAAACTGAAGTTCTCACCGTAGCTTGACAGTAGTGAGTTCCCCCAGGAACCTCTCTGGTCTCTTTTTCTGTGAGTTTCCGTTACTCACTGTGCTCCAGCTGCACTAAACTGGCTTGCTGCTGTGTGAACATACTGGGCCTTTGCACTGGCTGTTCCCTCTTCCTGGAACATCCTTCCTTCAAATAAGTCAATGGTTTCCTCACCCACCTCATTGAACTCTTTGCTTTAACTTCATCTTCTCTGTGGAACCTACCCTGACCACTATTTAAAACTGCATCTCTTTCTGCATTCCCCACTCCTACTTATCATTTATTTTTCTTCACAGTATTTGTCATCTTCTAACATGCTCTGTTAGTTATGTGTCTTAGTCCATTTGTGCTGTTATAGCAAAATGCCTGAGACTGGGTAATTTATAAACACCAGAGATTTATTTCTCACAGTTCTGGAGGCTGGGAAGTCAAGATCAAGATGCTGGTATTCAGTGTCTAGCAAGGGCCTAGTCTTTGCTTCCAAGACAGTACCAGAGTGGGGAGGAATGTTGTGTCCTTACATGGTGGAAGAAATGGAAGGATGAAGAAAGGGCAAACAAAAATAGATTTTTGAAATCTATTTTATAATAATACTAATCCCCATTCCATGAAGGCTCTGCTCTCATAACTTAATCAACTCCTTAAGACCCCACATCATAATATTATCACATTGTCAATTAAGTTTGGAGGACACATTCAGACCATAGCATTATATATTACATTTGTTTTCTGTTCCCCCAACATACACACAAATATAAGGTCTATAAGGGCAGAGCTCTTCCTGTTCATTAATGTATCTTCAGTGACTGACACATAGAAGATTCTCGATAAATATTTATGGAATTAAGAAAGTGAAGCAGGGAGGAAAGGAGGAAAAGGTTAATTTGTCATTAGCCAAGTGAGTAAGAGGAGAAGATGAAGAAGGTGTCATGGAACAGCTGGTGACTTCTACAGAGCCTTAAACTGAAGCTTGCGTGCATGCTCAGAGGGCAAGAGTACAGAGGTGTGGGAAGAGTGCTGATGCAGAGAGGGAAGCAGGAATCTGCTTTAAATGCCATGCTAAGGAATTTGGGCTTCACCTTTAGGTTAAAAGCTGTTAAGATCTAAGAAACATGATCATATTTGTGTTGTATAAAGATAACTCAGCCCCAGTGTGGACAATAAATTGAGTAAGGGCAGTGAGTTCGTTAGGAGGCTGATTATAATCTAGTAACTAGTTATCTAAGCCAAAAATAATGATGACCTGAACTAAGACTTTGGCCTTGTCAACAGCACAGAGGGCACATTTCAGAAATGTTTAGCAGAGTCACCAGGACTTCCACTGAAATGTGAGAAAGATTAGAAATCGAGGATGCTCCCCTCTCCCATCCCACCCACCTGCCAAATTCTCTTTGTGACGCTGGGAAGGCAAGCACAGATGAATGGCTTTGGCAAAGATTCCAGTGGTAAATTACCTGTAATGTTACAAACACCACTCTCACATTGTGGTAAGTTACATCCACTGTGTTTGTTTTGTCCAGAATACCTTTCTTTTCCATCTTGCTAACTCCTACTTTAAGTTTCAGCTCACAGATCCTGACTCAGCTTATAATTCTTATAAAGAATATGCTCAAAGAACTTGGCAACATCAGAAAAGGCAAGATGTAGGAACTGATAATGCAGTTATTGGACAGTTTATGGAAATGGGAATTGATTTCACTTAAAAAGCAAGCATTTTCCATACCAGCAGGAGACTTCTGTCCTAAAAATATGATATTGTAATGTAAGTGGTCCACAAAGCTCATACTGTTATAATGAGTTTACACAGGACTCACTGGAGTTATAAAAATAAAAATATTAGCTTTGTACTATCAATGCCAAATGTAAATACAGTAATTCTATCTGTCCCTCCGATATTTGACCTTGAACAAGTTTTTCAGCCCACTTTTGCCTCTGTCTTCTTGTCATAAAAGACAAAATGATCTCTCAAAGCTACTTCGACTCCCCAAATCTTGGATTTTGCTTTTCTTTCTCTGCCAAGAAGTCAGAGAAAACTATACATATTTTACAGACAGAAACCTTAGACAGAAGGAGACTTCCATTGGGATGGACCTAAATAAGAGCCTATCTCCCATCCAGATGCCTGATCCCATGAGATGCCCATCATCTATCTTTTGAAACACTGAAAACAATTGTTTTTAAAACCAAAAGAATAATTTGATTTTAATGAGTATGCCATTTGCTGACAAACAAACAGCATACTTTTTCTTCTACTATTTTGCAACTAAAATAAATTTAAGTCAAGGTTCATCCTGGAGAGTTGTTGTTGTTGCTAGCTGTTGCAAAATAGCTAAAAGTTGTTTTGTAATAGAAATGCTGACTCAAACTCAATTACTGTGAGAGTTTGAACAGACTATCCTTTTTTTAAGAAATAAGAAAGCAATTAGGTGTTCATGTAGATATTTATATGTAAGGATCATTTAAAAGACTGCAAAATAATTCTAAATATGAAAAGAGGTTACAGAGAATTATAGGGTGAGAAAGTGCCAGAGTTATTTTTAAAATATATAAGTTGTATATGTTATATTTTTTAAAGTAAAATCTGATAAAACATTTTATAATAAAAAGCAATATAATAATAGAAACCAAACCATAGATTCACGAAGATCAGAGAAAACTATGCAGGCAAATACTAAAAAAAAACTATACCTGGCCATATCATATTCAAACTGCAGACAGTCAAAGACAAAGAGAAAATCTTGAGAGAGCCCAGAGGGGCAAAAGCACCTTATCTGGAGAGAAACAAACTTCCCTTCAGAAACGATACAAGCAAGCAAGAACAACAAAACCCAACCTAGAATTCTGCATCCAGTAAAATTATCTTTCAAAAGTAAAGGAGAAATAAAAATTTCCACAGACAAACAAAAATTAAGAGAATTTATCACCAGTAGATCTGCTTGGCAAAAAAATATTAAAAGAAATCCTTTAGAGAGAAGGAAATTATATAGATCAGAAACATAGACCTACATTTACAAAGGCAGATTGTTGAAGAAGGAATAAATGAAAGGCATTCTCAGTTCCCTCCTCTGGGTGCTGGTGCCATGCCCAGCTCTCAGAACCCCACCCGGAGTAATAATACAGACACTCAACATGATAGATTGTTGGCTTAAAAAGGAGTAGAAGACTTGCTTTCCCCATCCACAGCCACAATCTCTGTGTTTAAAGATACCAAAAAAGACAAAGCAAATTATCTGGCCTGTGGAAGGGAGAAATACTACAAAGAAATTTGACAAAACTCTAAATAAGAAAAATGATGAATGTGTCTTCCTCTCAGCTTTTATAGATGTTAATAATAATCCATACTGTGTTATATTATGGAAAATTTTCATATAGTATCATGATGCCAGTTAAGTTGTGGCATCATGTTGAGACCAATCATTAAGAATTTTTTAAAAAAGTAATTAAATATTTTAAGTATAAACATTATGAGCCTGTTAAAAGTCAAAAGTTATAGCTTCTCAAACTAGAAATAAAAAAGCTACTGAAGCACCAACAGGTTACAATTTATTTTTATTTTTCTATATTTGTATTTTTATTTTTTTCTGAGACAGAGTCTCCCGCTGTCACCCAGGCTGAAGTGTAGTGGCATGATCTAAGCTCAGTGAGGCCTCTGCCGCCTCAGTTCAAGAGATTTCTTATGCCTCAGCCTCTCGGATAGCTGGGATTACAGGTGTGCACCACCACACCTGGCTAATTTTTGTATTTTTAGTACAGACAAGTTTCATCACGTTGGCCAGGCTGGTCTTGAGCTCCTGGTCTCAAGTGATCTACCTGCCTTGGCCTCCCAAAGTGCTGGGATTGCAGGCATGAGCCATCTGTGCCTGGCCTTAATTTTTAATATGGTAAATATCAATTGCTATAATTCATATAAACAAAAAGCTATTTGATATCCCTCCTCACCTTTTTTTTCCCTAAGACTATAGTGTTCTTGAAGCCAAAAATGAGATTTTTGAGACGGAATCTCGCTCTGTCTCCCAGGCTGGAGTGCCATGGCCCGGTCTGGGCTCACTGCAACCTCTACCTCCCAGGTTCAAATGATTTTCCTGCCTCAGCCTCCCGAGTAGCTGGGATTAAAGGTGCCCGCCACCATGCCTGGCTAATTTTTGTATTTTTAGTCAAGATGGGGTTTCACCATGTTGGCCAGGCTGGTCTTGAACTCCTGACCTTGTGATCTGCCTACGTCAGCCTCCCAAAGTGCTGGGATTATAGGTGTGAGCCACTGCACCTACCCTGTGGCTACTTCTTTAAATAAAATGTTACATCATTCTTTCTTGAATTATCAATTTTAGGTATCGGCTATTGGAGTTCTGTCACAATTGATGAGAATTTAGGTCTTTCACAATTTTGGAAGGTAGCACTATTCTCATTCCTCCTTTGGTTGCCTCCACAATCACAATCTACCATGACATATCTACATCTCCATTTCTGTACTACCACCTTGACTCCCACTCTGTAAAATTGGTGTTAGAACTCTCATCCTTCCCCCATCCTCCCCATTCCTGCAAGTTCTCTCAGTGATACTTTTATATTAATCTTTTGTAAACCTTTACATTCTGGTTTGTGATTTGTCTAATGTTTAATTCTAAAAGGGAAAAAAACTGTAGGTGGAGCTTGATTATACCTATGTAAATATAGTTCACTGCAGGGCTAGTAAAATAAGATCAAGATGCCTTTCTACAAGTTCCAGTGTCAAGACTGCTGTGCTCCTAGAATCCAGTGGGATGGATTTCCTGTTTTTGTGCTCTTGCAGTTGCCTTTACTACATTCTGAAGGTCTCTATCTTGATTTCTGTTCTATTAATTCTTACTGCCTGGAGATCCTTCTCCCAAAGCCATTAATCCTCATATTCCAAAGTGGACCATCACATTTAGGTCTACTGCACAGTTATCATTCTGGAACAAGATGTCACTGCTCTTGTAGATTGTACTGATTGTTCCTGAAAACTTCTTAGTTTCTTATTGCTACAAAAATGCTGTGTAACCATAATGCTGTATAACAACCAACCTGAAATCTCAGTGGCAACAACAAACATTTTCTCTTTACTCTGCTTCAGACTATGGGTTGAGTTCAAGCCTACTTCATGTATCTTTTATTCAGTGCCAGCAGCTGTCTGGAGCATGCTTTTCTTGTGGAAAATGAGAGAAGACAGAGAGAGACCAAGACAAGCCAAATAAGCATATTTAAAGCCTCTATTCATGTTGCATCCATTGTAGTCCATTAGCTAAAGCAATCATGTGAAGCAAATCACATGTCCAACCCAACACCAAATGAGTAGAAGAAAATATTTCACCTACTCTAGTGGGAGGCAGGACAAAGTCACTTGGCAAAGGCATGGATGTGTGTGTTGACAGCAGGGTAGAGGAGAACAATAAGGGATAGTCATCTAATCCACCAGAGCAACTTATGTTTTACTCACTACTACTTTGTTTTGTTGGAGAGCATCCTCTAATAACTTCCTAAGGAGGGGGTATGGTAGGTAAACTTTCTGAATTGTATGTGTCTATAAATGTCTTTATTCTGCCCTCATACCTGACCAAACATCACTGAGACCCTTGCTCCATGCTCTTCTATAATAGCATCCCGTGTTGCTGATGAGAAGTTTCTTGTCAGGCTGCTTCTTGCTCTTTTTTCAGGTGACCCTTTCTCTCTCAATATTCTCTTTACCCTGAGGTTCTAAAATGTCTCAATGACACAGAGATAGGTAATTTTTTTCTTTACTGTGCCAAGTATGCAGTGGGCCCTCTCAAACTGAGAATTCTATATAGAGATTTTTAATAAAACTCTCTGTTTTATTGGCCAGATTACCCCTGACCTTCTTTGTATCTGTTGTTTCTAAGTATAAAGATTGAAGCCTTCTACCTCTCCAGGAACAATATACAGGATTGTGTGTGTGTGTATGTGTGTGTGTGTGTAGGATCACATATGTAATATATAATACATATGTTATATATATAATATAAATATATACACATATATAGGCTACTGCTTTCTCCAATTCATTTAATCACTTTTTTGTATCCCAGAATTTTTTAGATTTCTGCCTATGGATGGCCTTTGTCCATTCTCTTTATTTTGTAGAGTTATAGCACTTAAAACATTTTGTTTACTATGATTTTATTGATATCTCAGGAGAGAGAGGTAATAAATGGTATGCCTAAGATAGCGTGTTGTTTTATTAGTCTCAATATTTCATTCTGCTGAGTATATTTTACATTTCAATATATTAAAATTATATTTCAATATATTTAAAATATTTGTGAAGTGGCAGGCTGTACCAGATAGCATAACATTTAAATAACGTGGCTATGTTAGTAAACATATTTTCAAAGGTAATTAGTTTGAATGTGATTATTTAATTTGCAAAAGAATTTGAAATGTTACCAAAGGTAGCTAGTTTCTCTAAAGTAGTTCTGTCCAACAGAACTTTTTGCAATGATAGAAATGTTCTCTGTCTGTGCCAACCAAGACAGTAGCCACCAACCTCAGGTGGCTAATGAACACTTAAAATGTGATTAGTGCTACTAGAAAACTGAATTTTTAATTTTATTTCATTTTTATTGCTTTAAGTTTAAATAGCCACAAGTGGCTAATGGCTATCATATTGGACAATGTGCCAGGGATCAATGTGCCACCTTCATCATGTGAGGATACATGCAACAAGACGACACCATCCATGAGGCACAGGCCCTCACAGACACCAAATCTGCTGGCACCTTGATCTTAGACTTCCCAGCCTCCAGAACTGTGAGTAATAAATTCTGTTGTTGATAATTCTGTTGTTTAATTTTGTGATTAAATCCCCCAAATTAAAAATATGTTTTTAGGCATAGGTCACCTGTGTCAAGAAAATTATACCTGAAAGGGATAGTCATGAGGAGTCTAATAAGGCACATAACCAAGTATAAGTTTTTTTATGATTTATACCAAAGAGTGTACTCATTCTCCTAGTAAATATTTGAAGGGTATGTACTGTGTGTAAAGCACTCTGCCTAGTATTAGGGTTACAAAATTGCAGACACACAAAACACTCACCCTCCAGGATCTTTCAGTCCATTGAGGAAGAAGGTATACAACCAACCAGTAAGTATAATAGAAGATTGCCTTACCTGCCTATGCGGAAGGGTAAGAGAAAGTGATTACCCAGGATACCCAGTTAAGCCTTTACTTACGAAGTAGTATTTGACTACTGACTTGAAGCTGGATAAGACTTTTCTGGGAGATTAATGAGCAGAATATTTCAGGCAGAGAAAGAACAACTGGGCACAGGCATGGAGACAGGTACTAGAAAGGTAAGCCACTTGATATTGCTAGAACCTAGAGTACAATTGTGGGAATATATTGGAAAATGAGATTGGCCAATCAGGCAAATGTGGCCAATAACTGTAGTATGAGAAGAGCTACACCACTTCCAGTGCAGGGAGATAACGTATAATCTTGACATAATGTAGACCCATTGAGTTGAAAGAATAGTGAACTCACTGTATGTTCTGACCCAACCCTCTTCATTCACTCAATCAAAAGATGTTTTTCAGTGTTCTCCTAAGTCTTTTTTTATACTGATAAATGGGTTTAGAAACACTTTTTAAGAAACTGGTGTAAGAGTAAATTTTAACTCAGTTGCTATGGTCTGAATGTGTCCTACCAAAATTTATATGTTGAAACCTAATCTTCAATGCAATAATATGAAGAGGTGAGGCCTCTGAGAGGCAATTAGGTCATGAGGGTGGAGACATCATGAATGGGATTAGTGCCCTTATTAAAGAGGCCTGAGGGAGCCTGCTTGCCACCTTCATCATGTGAGGATACATGCAGCAAGAAGACACCATCCATGAGGGACAGGCCCTCACAGACACCAAATCTGCTGGCACCTTGATCTTAGATTTCCCAGCCTCCAGAACTGTGAGTAATAAATTCTGTTGTTGATAAATGATCCAGTCTGTAGTGTTGTGTTATAGCAGTTCAAATGGACTAAGATACCAGCATCAACTGTAATGAGGACAAATCCCTAATTAGAGGACTCCCACACAATAAAAATATTTAAAACAATGATGAATATCATACTACAGAATTTTTTCACTCCAGAGAACACAAAGTTTAGCTCCAATGTAGAACTGTTGGATAATAAAATTTGGTTCAATTGCTCTTGCACTTTCTAATAAATCTTAAATGTGCTTTTGTTAATTACTTATGGGCAGATACATCATCTTACCTATTTTTTTAAGTTTGCAGTTTTGATTTATTTACATCAAAATTGGTTGAGGCTGGGGAAAGTTGGGCACTTGGAAAATTAGTTCCTCTAAATAGTTATTTCTCCCTGGGAGTTCAAGACCCTACAGCCATAGACTAATCCCACTAAGAAATGGTAATTTTTGAAATACATGTTCTAGGGAGGGGCAGGGAATACAGATAATAACTGGCCTAAAATTTCTATGTGCTTTAAATTTCTCAGAACCAAGACATAATAAATACAAAGTATCACTTCCCATCCTTAAAAAGACATATGTATACGTACAGGAAAAAATCGCTAAAATGCTACCAATTAGAGTCATTGGAAATAAAGTTCTGAGTTAACACAGTCAAAAATAATAACAAATAAATACTTGCCAAGATGTCATGACCTAACCTTATTGTTGAGTTCAATGTTTCCATTTTAAATTCCTATTTTCTGGTCTATAACTTACTCCAAAATGTTCCTTTTGACCTTTGAGTCTGATATTTCTCTTGCCTTCATCTCAATCCAAAGGCGAATTTATTTGCAATTTGTACTAACTCTCTTCAGTTATTTCAGTTACTTGAGTTTGAAGAAAATACTGCTTTTGCTTTCAGAAATTGTTCATATTTTTTTCCATGTTCAAATTGCTTTAAAAAAATATTTTGTTTTAAAGCTATAGTATTGACATAAATGTACTAAAGATCCAGTTCAAAAATAGTTGGTTAAGAAATTTGGATTGAAGAACCAGAAATGATGAGACTCCATAGCATGTAATCACATGGAGGCAGATGCACACCTCTCTCCCACAGCCATCGTGCATGTGCATGTGACAATAATCACAAGGCGAGTATGAGGAAAGAAAGATCAAAACCTTAAAGAAAGATCAAAAGCTACCCCCCAAAATAATTTTAAAGTGTACACTGACTTTTAAAGGCATGAAATAGTAAACGGTCCCAGCTCCCAAGCCCACAAAGGGGACATGTAAATGGTGCATATTAATTCACGAAGCACGTATGAAACATTAAACGGTACATAATAACATCCACGTGACTTTTGCCAGGATTTGGAGAAGATGATGCAAAGGTAGTACTGTGAGTGGGATCCTCTGGATTCTACCTCAGGTTTTCTTCTGACTTTTACTTATGACTCCAGGTTGAGCCTCTAATTGTGCTTTAATATCCTCTCCACAAAGTGGAGGCTGACCTGACATGCTAGTGTGCTGAAAAGAATTAACCCTCCCATCTGCACCTTTTGAGGACATTCATTTCAATAAGTAACTTTCACATCTACTGAAACTTAGGCTCTATCTGATGCTGTGGCTATGGATATGGATAAGACAAAAATGCTTCCTTGGAAAATTTCTTGAATATGAGAAAAACTAATGAAGTAAAATAACATAGGTTAGGGGTTATTTTCAATAAGAATAGACAGCAATTAGAGTCTATTGCTTTCAAGAAAAGAAAGAGAGATAGGCAAGCAAACATAGTATACAGATAGAGAAATATATCTAGACATAAATTCCTATATACCCCAAATGGGAAATTTTAAAATTCTACGTAATTGTCATCAATCTTTCCCCACCCTCAGCCTAGACCATGCCTTTCCAAATAAACATATGATCTAAATAAAATCAGTATTCTGGCTAAACAAATTCATTTGCAAGGCAGGTCCCTTAGTAACTCACCCAACTTCTTTTCAACCAGATTGTAACCTCCAAGCCCCTCTTACACAGAAATTCTACGGCTCTCAAAGAACAATCCTTCCAGATAAAATTATCTGCCTGAAAATAACTATTTTCTCCTACAAAATTCCAGAGCACTTTATATCTGCTTCTCCAAGAACAATTACTGATTTTCTTAGATTCTAATGTACAGTCTTTTCACATTTCAAGTATAAACACGCATCTTGCAATCAATAGGTAAGTTTACTTTAAGATTTCTTTTTGCCCAAGAATATATCATTAAATTGATGATGGATCTTGCTCTGATTTGTTAATTCAACGAATTATTTTTATTGTCATCTTTATTTCAACTTATAAATAAATTTGTTTAATATGCTAATCTAGGTGGATATCAAAGAAAATCTAAAAAACTAAAGACTTCGAAGAGTTTTATGTGAATTATCAATATTTGCATTAAAAATTAAAACTGACACAGAAGTCTTTAATAAATGGCATCTAGATTCTGACGCATTCTATATTCTATTCATTCTGTCGTGTACCAGTCATATAGTTACTTGGAAACTCCGCTGTTTATTTGAAAATGATGAAAAAGGCTAAGTAATATCTAATGTCATTATGACAAGTTTTAACCTTATAGGCACCTGGAAGAGCCTCTGGGCCTCCTAGGTGAAAGGATCACACTGCCTTAATAGACCTGCCCATATGGCATGCCTTCTAGAATTCCTTATAAATTTCAGTGGGCAGCTGGCCAACTGAGCAATCTATTACTCTAATGGTACTTAAGATGTGACTCTGGGGTGATGCATGAGAATTTGCATGTCTAAACAATTCACAAATCATTCAAAACTTTTTAATGCTGGAAAGCAGACTTTTCTGTTCCCCTTGATTTACTTTAAGGAGGAAGTTTTTTTTTTAAGGATTCAAAAGTACCCAGACTTAAGATTTTAAAACTCTCCATGCTTATCTTCCTAAAATAGTATATCATCCACTTTACTAACCCTCCTTGTTAAATAAGGGACCCCAAATTAAATATTAGATGCCAATTGCTTCAAAGTCAACCAGGGTACCTCTTCTCTTCCCAAATCAGAGTTATTTGGAATCCTGAGCAAATTCTAAAAAAGCGAATGCTGAGAGCTAGTCATTTATCAAAAGAGCAACATGTATTTTCTGAGTGCCTGCTATGAACCAGGCTCTGTGCTGGGTACTTGGGTCATGTCTCACAGTGCTTGAAGATATGTATCTCAGGACAATTTCAGAATTTATCAAATGCTAGACAAAACAGCTAGAGAATATTGCTGCTAAAATTTAGATTAAAAATTATTTGACTTATTGACCTAGATTGTATAGGTGTGTGTGTGTGTGTTGTGTGTGTGTATCTATTTAAGTGACTTTTTAAAAATTTACAATAATGTCATTCTAATGGAGTGAGATTTTAGAACTGAGACACAATGAACACATTACAGTGTGTGTTATGGGTGATGTGGAGTGGTTTTGCACACAGATGGTATTGATTTTCGTTTCCTGTGAAGCTGAATCAACATGTTGTGGCTAATGTCTATGTAATTTAATGTATTGAATGAAATGTACCACTACTCTGTACATGGGGATAAAAGGTCCTACTTGGCTATGGTATTCCTGTGCTCTCAAACCACAACAGACATATTTAACAGTCCTTTGTTATTAAAAATCAACCTAACAAATTCTTTCCTGTTTCTTATAAAAGAGACATAGTTTTTCTTTGATTAACTCATTTGTATTTTTTATGTCATAGTAGAAGGAAAGCAACATCATAGAATTTTCTTAGACTAATGAGTTTTGCAGAGTATACTTCTTTATAGTATCAACAGCATCATATCATAAAGTAACTGAAAGGATTTATGGAAAGAGTCAACAAGCTAAGGCATCAGTACCAAGTGAGATGATGTCCTCCCCAAGGTCAATGGCAAGGGAAGCTGAGAGGGTCCTTCACTTTCTGTGCCCCTCTGACACCTCTAGTTGGTCTACCTCCCCGCAAGTGACTAGGGGTCTCATGGCACTCTGGGTGTCTGAAATCCCAGCCCCGACAGCACCTCACGAGGTACCAGTCTTTGTAGCTCCCGTTTCCTCATCTTTTAAACAGGAGATAATTCCATTCATCTCACCAACTTCATAGGACTCTTTTACTTTTGTGGGGAATTAGATAGATAACATGTGAGAACCCTCATAAAATTATCAAGTGCACTACAAATATAGATCATGATTTAAATGGTATTGTTCTTATCATTGTTACTCGGTGTTTGAGGCATCTTACTCCAAAATGATCTGCCCTCAGAACCATCTAAACTGCCATCTCTTTGAATTTGATTTGTCAGTGATTCAGTTATCCAGCTGCAGAACCTTACAATGTGAATGAATGATAATATTTAAAAGGGCACCAGAATGGAGAAAATTAGGTAACATTGTGGGAGAAAGTGCTTTTAGTGTATTAGTGTGCTGACTATTTTCCCACCATCAAATAGTGGGTAGTAACACAGTAAGAGAGTTTTTACTCTGCCCACTCAATTTCTGCCCTAGATTTCTTCAAGTAAGTGTCCTCCCTTGGGATTTTGTGATCTGAAATTGGGAGAAGAGGGAAGACTGAAGGGAAGAGAGGCTCTTTGTCTATGGCCACAGAAGAAGTTTAAGTATAGATTTTGAAGGGAGAGTCAAGTAACTGACTGAGTGGGTGTGAGAGTAAAGAGAGTTTAAGAAGTGTTGCTGAAGGCTGTGTATCTTCTTCCAGGGGCTTGCTAAATGTATGTAAATAAAGAACCTGAGCAAATTGGCTTTTTAAAAAAATTTACAGGCCATGTTTTTTGACTGCTATACTGCTATATAAGACTAGACCACATGGGTCACAGCTTCATATCAACAGTGATTTTACACTAAGCTAATGCCATGTAATATATTAATCACTTTTTATGTATTATCTCATTTAATTCCATTTAATTTTTACTCCAATCCTGTAAAACTTAGTACTGTACCCACTTTATACATGAGAGAATGTCATCTTAAAGAGGTGAAATAGTCTGCCATAGTAACACAGCTGGTAAGTTTCACAGCTAGGTCTTAAACATCAGAGATTCACCTCTTAATCACTCACTATACAACTTCATGCAAATCAGTCCACCTTGGTGGGTTGTATGGGAGAAACGATTTTGAACAGCCGTGACGAGAAATAGGAGGAGAAAGAAGTGGAGCCTTTAGTTTTCCTTTTCTAATCAAGTTGGCTACTTCAGTTCAGAAAACAAGGGTCTTAACTTAGCCTTTATTTCTGTGAGGTTAGTGACAACTTTGCTCTTTATTGTTAAAGCAACTGAATAATGGTGCACCTCATTATAAATAGTCTTTGGCAAAACATTCAGAAGGAACAAAGGAGCCAGCACTTATATTTTCTGCAAACAAAAAAAGAAATCTGCCTTCATGAAATTAGGCTACCTGACTATACTTAAAGTAGGGACATTCTCTGTTACAGATATTTTTTAACTGGTAGATTAATTTATGCATAATCCTCAATTTATACATTGAAATCAATTAAACCTACAGTCAGGTTTAAGTGTTTCTCCTTTATCAACAATTGAAAGAAATTATTTATTTTTGAAATTTGTAGTCAAAGAGATTAATACACAGAATGAGGTCAGGATAAACTATAAACAAAATTGCCAGATAGTTGATAGATATATAGTCTGCTATGCTTAAGGCAATTCTATTATTATTGCATTTCAAACAGCATTACTGGTTTACCTAGACACGTGAATGAATGAATATGGACAACCAGCAAATTACAATCCATATTTATTTCTTTAGAAGTGTGATTCTTAGTTAACCACTAACTTCCTTGCAAAAGACAACTAAATTCTTCTAGTCCCTGTGGCAAGGCTCAAGGACTCAGTGGTGACATTAACTCTCTTTTGTGTTATTCTTGGGTTCTACAATTGTCCTTACATAGTAAAATATTACTTGTGGATAGCATGTGAGTAAGTGGCTTCGCAAACACCCTCTAAATTTCTGGAAGTCCATTTTTTATTGTTCAAATCTTTCTGCCATGATTGCTGCTGTTACCCTTTTCTTCCTATTATACTTGTCTGGATTTGGACTACCATACACACCTTACTCACTGATTTATGCTCACTGGCTTTGTGTGTAAGAGCCATAGTTCTATATTTAGAAAGAGCTGACGCAGATCTTTCCCATTGAATATGTGTCTGACCTAAGCAAATTGCATATGTGCCTTTGAGCAACAGTTTTCTCATTTGCAAAATGGGAATAATAATATTATGTATTTACTTTTTCATACCCTAACTCATCTTTGCTAATCTTCTGTGGATAATGTCTCTATGATACTAAAATCTTTCCTGCCTAAAAATTCACCATCCTATTAAGTACTTTTTAAATGCAAGCACTCACAACCACTGTTTCATTCTACATAGTGAATTATTATTAACTACCCTTTCCTGTATTTTCACCTTGGCTTTCATCGTTTTCAGAATAGTTTGGAGAAATAAAGATCTGTTGAGGATGAGGCAAACCCAGCTATGTTGTAACCAAAGCAGGGAAAAATGGGAGACAAAGTGCAGACTGTTGTTGTGGAGAGATGGGGAGTACCAGGAATTAGATCTCAATGGGAAGCCCCAGCAAGCCTAAGAGAGAGAGAGCATGTGAAGTAGAGAGAGGACAACACATCACAGGAGAAAGAGAGGATGTCCACACAACCTTTCTTTTCCTACTAATTTTACCAAAGGCTAGTCCTGACATGAGTAGCAAAACAGCACCAGTAACAATAACAGCAACATCTGTTTGTTGAGCAAGGGTTGTATTGCTCAATATAACATGGATATTTATGGATCGAGTGCTTTATATGGATTATGTTATTTAATTCTCACCATAGTTCCATGATGTAAGTAATAGTATTTTACAGATAAGGATGTTGAAGGTAAGGGATGTAAATGACTTGTTCATGTCACACTGCTGATAAATAATGGCTGGATGGGGACTTAAAAGTAAGGGAGTCTAATGATAGACTGGATAATTAGTTGCTTTTCCCATAAAAGTTTAAATTTCAAAGATTCTATCCTTTTGTCAGGAAATATATGGTCACATTTGTCTGCCCATATATCCTGATTTAGGATTCTGAAAACGTAGTCAATATAAGGTTCTGATAAATCAAGGACATAAGCTTTTGCAAGCCTATTTCACAAGCAGGATGTACTAACATCCTATATCAAGGCATAGCAACACATAAAGACCTAGACTGTGATAAAAGAAAAGTCAGCCTCATTCCATTTCCTCCCAAAAGATGGAGTGAATTTTCACAAAAAACAGTCCAGTACAAAACGAGTAAATAAGCTGAATAAAATATGTAATAATTTTTAAATCTGTAGCAAAAGTGAGAAAGGGATCCCTTCCCTCAAGGGCCAGAGAAGAGAAAACAAAATTCTACAGTGGTAAGCAAGCACCGGAGGCAACTTTTGACCTACAGGTACATGCTGAGGCTTGCTAGTGAGAGCTGAGTTCCCCAACCAGTGTGAGGATTGCGTCAGCCCTTGGGGTGATCAGCTGGGCCTGGGGCAATCAAGGCTTCTACCTGGCTAAACACCTCTGTCCAAACACAGTCTCTCTTAGGACTCTGAGGAGGACACCTCAGGCAGAGTGGTGGTGGTCCCACAGTTCTTGCGGAGGATGAGCCCTATGAATGTTATCATGCCCTTTCTACTGCCTAAAGTCACTGAGTGCAGCCCAGCAGGAACTCCACAACCTGAACATCCACTCCAGCAGCCCCTGCAGACTGACCATTGTGGATAATAGCCTGTGGAGTTGATGAAGGCGATCCTAAGCTTGTTGCCCAAGGAACATGGCATGTGTCTTTGTCCATGTGTGTTGCTATAATGGAATACCTCAGGCTGGATAATTTATAAAGAAAAATTGTTAATTTGGTCTATGATTCTGGAGAGATCAGGCATCTGCATCCTGTGAGGGCCTCAGGCTGCTTCCACCTAGCAGAAAGTGAAGGGGAGCCAGTGTGTACACAGATCACATGGCAAGAGAAATAAGAGAAAGGGGGAAGGTGCCAAGCTCTTTTAAACAACCAGCTCTCACAGGACCTAATCGAGCAATAATTCACTCATTACCAGGAGGTTGGCAAGAAGCTATTCATGAGGAATCTGCTCCCATGACCCAAACACCTCCAATTAGGCCCCACCTCCAATACTGGGGATCAAATTGCAACATGAATTTTGAAAGGTCACATATCCAAACTATAGCAGTATGCAACCAATATGTAGTTGCTTGAGGATGTGGAAGGTGGAAAACCAGGCAAGGTCTCCTGAAAGACAAAGCTCCACAAAGTGTGTCTCATCCATCTTCATTCAGAGAGGGTGTTTTAGTCTTCCTGGGCTGCTGTCCCAAATCATCACAAACTGTGTGGCTTAAAACAACAAAAATTTATTCTCTCATAATTCTGGGGGTTAGAAGTTTGAAATTATGCAATTAGCAGGCCATGCTTCCGTTGAAACATGTAGGGAAGAATACTTCTTTGCCTCTTCCTCGCTTCTGGTGGCTCTCAGCAATCCTTAGTGTCCTTTAGCTTGTAACTATCACTCTAATCGCTGCCCCCATCATCACTTCTTCCCTATGTGGCTATGTATTTCTCTGTGTCCTCTCCTCATTTTATAGAAACCCAGTTATTTGATTTAGGGCCCACTTTAATCAGCACGACCTCATCTTAACTAATTTATTTGTGAAGACTCTATTTACAAACAAAGTCATATTCTAAGGTTCCAAGTGAACATGGACTTTGGGGAGATACTTAGCCCACTCTGGAGTGAACTTCTGTCTGCCTTTGGCTGACATGCCATTTTTGTGGCACATCACGGCTATCCTTTCAAAGTGGCTCCTATGATAATGCCCAAGCAGTCTACAAACTAGAGAAAAGTTTGAACTAGAATTCTTCTTGCACTTCCACAAAATAACAAAAACTTCAATGTTACACTTGTCTGTGAAAAAAAAAAAAGAATAGTGATCAGGTTTTTAAATAATATTATTTTAAAAAAATGGTTGAAAAGCTTTTCTCACTAAATTATATTTAAAAGTTTCTTGTTAAATATGATTATCAAGAATTTTAAGAGATTATAATTTGAAAGTCCTGATTAGGAATTGCATATAATCATTTCAATGAAAAGGAAAATTGGATTAAAACAATTTGAAAATATTTTGTTTAGAAATTTTCTATTTAATATTTTAAGATAATGTTAATATAAAATTTAATATTTTAGATATTTTTAAATTCTCTATAGTTATAATTGTAATACTTACAACTATCTAACTTAATTATAATGAATGTTTACAATGATTACCTATAGATATTACCAAATTCCCACCAGTTTTCTCCAATGTGTTATATAGATAATGTCATTTTCATTAGTCATTGGTGCCTTACTTAGTTTGTTTGGTGGGGTCATGTTTTCCTGCATGGTCTTGGTGCTTCTGGATGTTTATCGATGTTTGGGCATTAAAGAGATAGATATTTATTGTAGTATTCACAGTCTGGGCTTGTCTGTACCCAGTTACTACAACATGAAAAAGTTGTGAAGTGCTGTTACAACCATTAAGGAAAATGAATCAGTAGTAAAAGGAAAAATCTTCTCACAAAGAAAATATCAGAACTAAATTATTTTAAAGGGAATGTTTATAAATGTCAAAGGGGTAGATAATACTTCTCTCACATGAAATTTTTCAGTGAATAGAGGAAAGAGTGAACACTGTCCCAAAATGTTTGTCAAATTGATAAAAACCTGATACCAAACAAGGATAGACACTAGAAAGGAAATAATAAGCCAATCTCATTCATGAGCAAAGATGAAAAAAATTCTCAATGAAATATTAGTAAATCAAAGGCAATGATATAATTCAAATGATGATATGTAATAATAATGTAAAAGTTATTCCAGGAATGTAAGGTTGGTTTACCATAATAAAATGTATTAATATAATACATCATCATCACACTGGCAGGTTAAAAGAGAAAAATGTTATTTCAATAAATGCAAAATAATACATTTGATAAAATTTAACATGTATTTATGAATTGAAAAAAAGACTCTCAGTAAATTAAAAATAAAATGTGCTTTTTTTTCCTCACCCATTGTGGTTTCTTTTACCTGCAAAAGTGTATGCACAAAAAAATAAAAGCAAGCACCTGACTGATGGTACAATCCTATCAAGCATTCTCTTAAGACCAAGTGTAAAATAAGTTGGCTACTATCACCATTTCTATTCACCATTTTTTAGAAGTCTAGACCAGCACAATAACACCAGAAAAAGAAACAAAAAGTACAAAGATGGTACAGGAAGGAATCAAATGCCACTATTTGCAAATGATGAGATAATAGCAAATCATGCACAGTTTATTAGAATAAATAAATTTAGAAGGTTGCTGTTAAAAAATAACCATAAAATGCAAGTGCCTTTCTATACAACAGTGAGAAAATTATTACATATATAAAGTGTTTATATCACACACATACAAATATATAGTCAGCCCTCCATATCTGTGGGTTCCACATCCATGGATTCCACTTTCAGAGATTCAACCAACAGCAGATCAAACATATCTGGGAGAGGAGGTGGAACAGGAGGTTATATAGAACCCTCCAGCAATTGTACCCCACTAAGGAACACGAAACTGAACAACTATCCACACAAGAAACCACCTTCGTAAGAAAACCAGACAAGCCAGCACAGTACCAGGTTATACATCATACAACTGAAAGAGAAACTGAAGAGATAGGAAAGACAGTCTTGAATTTCCCACACGCCTACTCCCCCATCCCTTGGCAGCAGCCACATGGCACACAGAGAGAATCTGTGTTCCAGCTAGCCCCACCACCTCAGGCTAAAGTGCTCTGGAGTCCTAAGTAAGCCTGAAAGGCAGTCTAGACCACAATGACTGTAATTCCTGGGCAAGTACTAGCGCTATGCGGAACTTGAAGCCAGTGGACTTGGATTGCAGGTGGCCTAGTGAGACATCAGCTGGTGTGGATAAGGAAGTGTTTGCATTACCATTCCCCTTACCCCAGGAAGTGGCAGCTCACACCTCTGGGAGAGACTCCTTCCCTCTGTTTGAAGAGAGGATAGGGAAAAGTAAAGAAGACTTTCTCTTGCAACTTGAATACCAGCCCAGCCATAGGAGAATAGGTCCCTAGGGAAAGTCCTGAGGCCCCCATTCCAGACCCTTGCTCCCAGATAATATTTCTAGACAAACTTGGGGCCAAAAGAGTACCTGCTCCCTTGAAGGAAGTGATCCCGTCCTGGTAAGGTCCATCACATGCTGACAAGAGAGCTCTTGGGTCTTAAATAAACATCAATAGCCAGGCAGTACTCACTGTGGATCTCAGGTGAGATACAGCTCTGTGGTGGCTCCCGATGGGACCCAGCACATCTGTAGCTGTGGTGGTTATAAAGAGAGACTCTCTGCTTGAGAAAGGAGGGGGGATAGTAAAGGAGACTTTGTGTTACATCTTGAGCGTTAGCTTGCCCGTAGTGGGGTAGAGCACCCAGCAGGTTTCTGGGGCCCCTGATTTCAGGCTTTGGCTCTTGGATGGCATTCTTGGACATTCCCTGGGCTAGGTGGGGTGGGAAAACACTGTCCTGAAGACAGAAACCTAAGCCTGGCAGCATTTACCACAAACTGAAGAGCCTTTGTGCTTTGAGTGAACATTGAGGGTAGATGGGAAGTATTTACTGTGGGCCTGGATAGTGGTGGCCATAGAAGCAGACTCCTGCTTGAGGAAAGGAGAGAAAAGAGTGGGAAAGAGTTTGTTTTGTGGCCTGAGTGTCATCTCAGTGCAGTAGAATAGAGCACCAAGTAGATTCCTAAGATTCCTGACTCCAGGCCTTGGCTCCCAGATGGCATTTCGGGACTGACTCTGGGCCAGGGCATGCAGCTTGCCACTCTGAAAGGAAGGACACAAGCCTGGACACATTTGTCATCTGCTGACTGAAGAGCAACTTGGGTCCTGAGTGAACATTGGCAGTAGACAGACAGTGGTCACTGCAGGCCTTGGGTGAGACTCAGTGCCATGTTGGCATTATGTCTGGCCCAGTGTAGTCTCACTGGTAGCAGCCACAGGGGTGCTTGTGTCACCACTCCCCCAGTTCTAGGCAGCTCTGCATGGGGAGAGGAGCTCCATTTGGGAGAAAATAAGGAGAGAAAACAAGAGTTTCTGTCTGGTAATCCGGAGTATTCTTGTGGATTTTACCTAAGATCAGTAAGTCAGGACCTCTATGAGTCTGCAAGAGACCCAGTGCAGGGACTTGGGGTGCCCCCTAATGCAGATATGAGTGCAGTGAACAAAGACTTAGATCACAACACTCAATTCCCTTTGAATACCTGAAAAGTCTTCCCAAGAAAGATGGGTGCAAACAAGCCCAGACTGTGAAGATTACAATAAATACATATATCTTTAATGCCCAGACATTGATAAACATCCACAAGCATCAAGACCATCCAGAAAAATATGACCTCACCAAACAAAGTAAGGCACCAGTGACAAACCCCTAAGTGACAGTGATATGAAACCTTTCACATAGAACATTCAAAATAGATGCTGTGAGGAAGCTCAATGAAATTCAAGATAATACAGAGAAGAAATTCAGAATCCTATCAGATAAATTTAACAAAGAGATTAAAATAACTAAAAAGAATCAGGCAGAAATTCTGGAGCTCAAAACAGGAATTGACATACTGAAAAATGAATCTAGAGTGTCTCAACAGCAGAATTGATTAAGCAGCAGAAAGAATTAGTGAGCTTGAAGAAAGACTATTTTAAAAAAAGCTAGAAAATAGCCTCAAAAGTGCATATGCAAGAGTTACTGGCCTTAAAGAGGAGGGAGAGAGAGAGCTAGAGGTAGAAAGTTTATTCAAAGATATAGTAACAGAGAATTTTCCAAACCTAGAAAAAGATATCAATATTCAAGTACAAGAAGGTTATAAAACACCAAGCCAATTTAAACCAAATAAGACTACCTCAAGACATTTAATAATGAAACTCCCAAAATTCAAAGATGAAGAAAGGATCCTAATAGCAGCAAGACAAAAGAAACAAATAACATACAATGGAGCTCCAATACATCTTGCAGCAGAATTTTCAGTGAAAAGTGTATAGGCCAAGAGAGAGTAACATGACATACTTATTTTATGTATTTTTTTAAAAATTTCAACTTGCATTTTAGATTCAGGGGGTACATATGCAGGATTCTTACATGGGTATATTGCATGACGCTAAGGTTTGGAATACAAATGATCTAATCACCCAGGCAGTGAGCATAATACCCAACAGTTAGTTTTTCAACCCTTATCCCCCTCTCTCCCTCCCCTATCTATTAGCCCCCAGTGACTATTTTTGCCATCTTTATGTCCATGACTACTCAACATTTAGCTCCTACTTGTGAGAACATGCAGTATTTGGTTTTCTGTTCCTGTGTTAATTTGCTTAGGATATTGACCTCCAGCCATATCCATGTTGCTGCAAAGGACATGATTTCATTCCTTTTTATGATTGTGTAGTATTCCACAGTACTTATGGGCATCAAGGTAGATTCCATGTCTTTGCTATTGTGAATAGCGCTACAATGAACATATGAATGCATGTGTGCTCTGGCAGAATGATTTATTTTCTTTTTTCCAGTAATGGAATTGCTAGGTCAAATTATAAATCTGTGTTAAGTTCCTTGAAAAATCTCCAAACTGCTTCCACAGTGGCTAAACCAATTTACATTCACACTAACAGTGTATAAGCATTCACTTTACTCCACACCCTTGCCAGCATCTGTTGTTTTTGACTTTTCAATAATAGACATTCTGACTGGTGTGAAATTATATCTCAATGTACTTTTGATTTGTATTTCTCTAGTGATTAGTGATGTTGAGTTTGTTTGTTTGTTTTTGAGACAGGGTCTCACTCTGTCACCCAGGATGGAGTGCAGTGGCTCAATCACAGCTTACTGCAGCCTTGACCTCTCAAGGCTCAGGTGATCCTCCTGCCTCAGCCACAGGAGTAACTGGGACTACAGGCATATGGCATCATGCCCAGATAATTTTTGCATTTTTTTTTTGGGTAGAAATGGGGTTTCACTATGTTTCCCAGGCTGGTCTCAAACTCCTGGGGTCAAATGATTCATCCATCTTGGCCTCCCAAAGTGCTAGGATTATGGGTGTGAGCCACCATGTCCAGCCTTGAGCATTTTTTCAAATGCTTATTTAAAGTGCAGAAAGAAAAACAACTTTCATCTTAGTATATCCAGTGAAAATATACTCAGTCATGAAACAGAAATAAAGAATTCCCCAGACAAAGAAAAACTGAGGGATTTCCTAAACATGAGATCTGTCCTACAAGAAATGCTAAAGGGAGTGCTTCAGTCTGAAAGAAAAGGATGTTAATGGGCAATAAGAAATTATCTGAAGGTAGAAAACTCACTGGTAATAATAACTACACAAATACAGAATATAACATTGTAATTGTGGTGTATAAACTATATCTTGAGTAGAAAGACTAAGAGATGAACCCACAAAAAATAATTACTACAACAACTTTTCAAGACATAGGCAGTATTAGAAGATATAAATAGAAATAACAAAATGTTAAAAAGCAGAGGAATGAGGTTATAGAGTTTTTATTAGTTTTCTCTTTTCTTATTTGTTTTTGCAACCACTGTTAAGTTGTCATCCATTTAAAATAATGGGTTATAAGATGTTATTTATAAACCTCATGGTAACCTCAAATCAAAAGCATACAACAGATACACAAAAAATAAAAGGTAAGATATTAAAACACACCACCAAAGAACATCAACTTCACAAAAAGGATGGAAGCAAGGAAGAGAAGACTCCAAAACAAACAGAAAACAAATAATAAATAGCAGGAGTAAGTCCTTACTTATCAATAATATCATTGAATGTAAATGGACTAAACTCTCCAGTCAAAAAATGTAGAGTGGCAGATGAATTAAAAAGAAAAAAAAAGAAGAAGCAAGACTCAGTGCTTTGTTGCCTACAAGAAACACACTTCACCTATAAAGACATACACAGACTGAAAATAAAGGGATAGAAAAATATATCCCATGCAAACATAAACCAAAAAAGAAGTGACTATGCTCTATCAGGCAAAATACATTTCAAGACAAAACTATAAAAAGAGAAAAGGAAGGTCACTGTATAACAAGGATCAATTCAGTAAGAGCATATAACAATTGTAAACATGTATGCACCCAACACTGTGGCACCCAGATATATATTATTAGAGCTAAAGAGAGAGATAGACCCCAGTAAAATAACAGCTGGAAGCATTAACACCCTGCTTTCAGCATTGGACAGATCATCCAGATAGAAAATCAACAAAGAAATATGAGATTCAATCTGTACTATAGATCAAATGGACTTAATAGATACTAACAGAACATTTTATCCAATGACTACAGAATACACATTATTCTCCTCAGCACATGGATAGTTCTCGAGGATAGACCATATGTTAGGCCACAAAACAAATCTTTGAAAAATTCAAAATAATTGAAATTACAAGTATCTTTTCTGACTACAATGGATTAAAATTAGAAATCAATAACAAGAGAAACTTTGGAAACTATATGAACACATGGAAGTTAAACAATATGCTACTGAGTAGCCCAGGGTCAACAAAGAAATTTAAAAGAAAGGAGGGAGGGTGGGAAGAAGGGAGGAGGGAAGGGAGGGAGGGAGGGAGGAAGGAAGGAAGGAGGGAGGGAGGGTGGGAGAAAAGAGAAAAAGAAAGGAAGAAAAAGAAAAAAAGAAAGAAAGAAAGAGAAAGAAATCAGTATATTAAAGAGATATCTGCCCTCTCAGGTTCATTGCAGCACTATTCACAGTATCCAAGGTTTGAAAACAACTCAAGCAACCATCAACAAATGAATGGATAAAGAAAATATGGTACATATACATAACGGAGTACCAGTCATCCATAAAACAGAATGGGATCCTGTCACTTGCAACAACATAGCTGGAAGTAGAGGACATTATGTTAAGTCAAATAAGCCAAGTTCGGAAAGACAGACTTCATGTTCACACTTATGTGTGGGAGCTAAAAAACTAAAACAGTTGAACTCATGGAGACAGAGAGTAGAATGATAGTTACCAGAGGCTAGGAAGAGTAATGGGCTTGGGAGGACAGTTAATGGGTGTAAAAATACAATTAAATAGAATGAATAAGAGCTAGGGCAGGGCGTGGTGGCTCACGCCTGTAATCCCAGCACTTTGAGAGGCCAAGGAGGGTGGATCACCTGAGGTCAGGAATTTGAGACCAGCATGGCCAACATGGTGAAACCCCATCTCTACTTAAAATACAAAAATTAGCCAGGTGTGGTGGTGCACACCTGTAATCCCAGCTACTTCAAAGGTTGAGACAGGAGAATCACTTGAACTCAGGAGGCAGTGATTGCAAAGAGCCAAAATTGCGCCACTACACTCTAGCCTGGGTAACAGAGCAAGACTTTATTTCAACAAAAAAAAGAAAAAGCTAGTATTTGACAGCACAACAGGGTGATCACAGTCAACAATAATTTATTATACATTTTTAAATAAAGGGGTATAATTATAATGTTTGTAATGCAAAGAAGTAATAAATACTTGAGGTGATAAATATCCCCTTTTACCTTAATATGATTATTACATATTGTACAAAATATCTCAAATTGACCCATAAATATGAACACTTACCATGTACCCATAAAAATTTGTAATGTAAAAAAAATGGGAAAAAATTGTTTTAATCTATACTGAACATGGGCAGACTTTTTTTCTTGTCATTATTCCCTAAACAATATAGTAAAACAACTATTTACATAGAATTTATATTGCATTAGGTATTATAAGTTATTTATACATGATTTAAAGTATGCCAGGGACATATGAAGGTGATATGCAAATAATGCCCCATTTTATATAGGGAACTTGAACATCTGTTGATGTTGGTATTCTCAGGGTTTTTGGAACCATTTGGATACCAAGGGATGACTGTATATACATTTGTAGATATATACAGAATATAAATCTTGACCTGACTACCACAAAACACAATAATTGCCTACTTTTCTTGGTCTCAAGCTTCCTTATGAGGTTGGAAGAAGCAGGTACAGAGAAATTTTAAAACAACGTATCTCAAAATTATTTAATGTTGCCTAATATGTGAGTGTGTATGTGTGTACTTGCATGTGACTTTTACAAAACCAATAAAAAGTAAAATGTCCAGGAAAAGACCCACCAAAAAATCTTCCTGGAGAAAATTATGAAACCTAAATTAAAAACATTTTTAAAGGTTTAAATACATAGAGAAATATACCATAATCATATAAAGGGAATCTCAGTATCATAAAGATGCAAACCTTCTCAAATCTCAAAGTTAATCTATAAATGTAACGTAATTCTAATAAAAATTCCAACATGAATCTTTATGAAACTAGGCATAACTGATTCCAAAATATATGTAGAAGGTCAAAGGGCAAAGAAAGATCAAGATATTTCTAAGGAAGAACCAGATTGAAGGGCTTGTTCTACCATGTAAGACTTATTATATCTGCAGTAATTATTAGAGCATGTATTAATACAGGGATAGGCAAATTCATAAACAGCATTGAATAGGAGTCCAGAAATAGACTCATGGATAAATAGAAATTAGCATACAACAGATTTGGCATTGCAGATAACTGAAGAAAGAGGGTTCTACAAAACATACTATTCTGGGAAAACAGTTAACAAAACGCAAAAAATGAAAACAGATTTAACTCAAGCTGGCCACCAAAAATAGTTTCAGATGGATTAAATTCTTAAGGATGCACAATATGTTTATTAGAGTCACAAAAAACTCACATGTACCCCCAAAATATGTACAATGATGATATATCAATTAAAAAAGAAAAGCTCAAACCCTAAAGGAAAAATAGTAAATTTTCCCATAATAAAATTAAGAATACTTTTCATTAAAAGACACCTGTAAAGTAAATGAAAATAGAAGCCACATGCTAGGCCAAGAGATTTGTAAAACATGTAATCAACAAAGGATTATATCCAAAAAACAAAGTGATAAAGATAAAATGAACAGCGCAATTAAAAATGAGCAAAATACATGAATAGGCATCTCAAAAAAGGAGAAGTATGGATGATGCATGAACATGAAAAAACACTTAGCATTGTTACTAATCAGGAAAATGCAAATTTGAACCACAAATAGATACCATTTCACACTAAATGGAAGGATAAAATCAAAAGGTATGTTGGTGAGGATGTGGACAACAGCAAATCTCATAACTACTGGTGGGAATGTAAAATAATATAAACAGTATTAAAAATATTTGGCTCAGATTTATAATGTGCATACTCTATAACTCAGTAATTCCACTGTTAGGAATATACGTTTAAAAAATACTTGTGTGTGTGCCCCAGAAATTCCGAGCATGTGAATATTTATAGTAGCATTGTTTCTAATATTTTTAAAAAACTGGAAACAATCCAGATATTCATCAACAGGAGAAAAAAATGAGGTCAAATAATAGAATACTATATACAATAAAAAAAATAAATGAATTTCAGCTATACACAGCAACACAAATTAGTCTTAAAAACATAAGGTCAGGGATCCAAGATGGCTGAATAGGAACAGCTCTGGATTGCAGTTCCCAGTGAGAACAATACAGAGGGTGAGTGATCACCACATTTACAAACAAGTTTTTACTGCCCACAGACCAGGAGATTCCTGGGCTGAAAAAGTGTCACAAGTTTCCAGCACAGCTGTTTCAGCTGGCGCAGCGGGTCTCCGCACTAAAACTCACACAAACCTGGTCAGCTGTTTCACCTGGCATGTGGAATGCCTGGGAGACAGAGCTGCCCATTCAACTGAAAAAAAGGGGGCTGAAACAGGGAGCCAGGTGATCTGGCTTGGTGGATCCCACCCCCACAAAGACCAGCAATCTGAAATGCTCTGGATTGAGAGTTTCACAGCAAGGGCAGCTGGACCCGGGACAGTCCAGCTCTGTGGGGGGAAGGGCGTCTGCCATTACTGAGGCAGTCTGCCATTACCAAGAAGTCCAC
>CAUYQU010005518.1:0-22695 GCA_963574635.1 Cheracebus regulus
TCAATGCACACACACAGAGGCCTGGACATGTTGGTCCAAACTGGAAGGTTCATTCCAGCTCCACAGTTCCCGGTAGGGTCTGCTGAGGCTGTCCCGGAGCCTGCCCACCAGCGTGCTTCTCCCTCTGCCCACCCCGGATTCCTCATGTGTTGATCCCAAGAACACTCCAAAGAAAATTCCTTCATGTTAATCTTCATCTCAGAGTCTACGTCTAGGGGACAAAGCCTGTAATATTCCTATTTAAACATACTCTGTCATCTACCTCTAAACATTTCCATGGCACTAGTGTTGGCATAAGCCTATGTAGTTTTTAGTCATTTAACATTATTTGACGCACTCATCTCCTGGCCACTCTGAGACTTATGCCCTTCCACATTCACCAACTCATCCATAGTTCACTACCTTTCTCCTTTTTCCATATCATATCCTTGGTTCCACGGTGTCTAGCCTACCCTCTCTCTGTGCAGTTTCCATTGGTTCCTAAGGTATTTCAACATAAGCTATCACAGTGCTTTCAGTTTAAATGTTCCTGAGTAAAGGCCGGGCACGATGGCTCACACCTGTAATCGCAGCACTTTGGAAGACCGAGCGGGGAGGATCACTTGAGGTCAGGAGTTCGACACCTGCCTGGTCAACATCAGGAAACTTTGCCTCCTAAAAATACAAAAATTAGCCCGGCGTGATGGGGTGCACCTGTAATCCCGGCTACTCAGGAGGCTGAGGCAGGAAAATCACTTGAACCTGGGAGGGAGAGGTTGCAGTGAGCTCAGATCGCGCCACCGCACTCCAGCCAGCCGGGGGGATAGAGTGAGACTGTCTCAAAATAATAAATAAATAAATAAATAGTTTCTGGCTAAAATGAAGATATAAGACATATAAAATATGTTCTAGAGCAAGAGGTTGGAAGATCAGTGAGGGAACAGGATCAAGAGCACACAGAAATACTTTTTCTCTCTCTGAGAGAAGAGTGATAAAACAGAATAGAGAAACAAGACTGTGAGACACGGAAGCAAAAAGGCCTAGGCTCGAGGTCAAGCAGTATGTGATTCAGGATAGGACTCTATTCAAAGGGAATTACTAGACGTTCCTAAGAGCATTAACACCCTCCAAGTGTGTGGTTCAGTTCTGAGATGAACCTATTGTAGGAAAATATTCAGCTCCCCAGCCTGGGACCTTTTTCATTTCAGTGAATATTTTCCACTGTGGCAGAAACAAGTGATTTATTTTCCTGTCTCTTTCAGGCTAATCTGCATAGTAAGTGATAAAATGTTCCAGGGTCCCTGGGGTTTCCTCCTTGCTAACTTTTGAGGGGTTTTGTTTGTGTATTTCCCCTGGGATTTAATATATAAATCCTGCCAAATATATTTGGCAACCATTGTCCTTGACATGAACTGTTCTTTCACATTTTATCTAAAACTAATCGGAAAACCTATTATATTCCCTGACCCATGGTTAGAAGAAACTGAGCAGCTGCAGGAACAGATAATATAAAACTGAGTTTTCCCAGCTGTTTATTTCAAACCTTGGCAGAGGCTCTCAGGATGTGTCTAGAGTCAGCTTATCCTGTTAATCAGTATCAAAATAATCTAAAGTGTAAAAGAGTTTCATCAAAATAAAAATTTGATCAACTTTTTTTTCTGGTAAATACATGTGACTGCCTATACAACAATGGAAAGCTAGATAATAAATTAATAAGCTCTTCCATTCAATTCAATTTTATACTCAAACTATTATTCTCTGTGCCTCAGGCTGCATGCTAGATGGACACTGAAATATACACAGTGTATTAAGTAAAATTATCTCAAAATTAATTATTAAAAAGGTTAACTTTGAAGAATAAATGGTTAATTGTTTAGTTAGATACCAGGCTACTGACAATCTGGGCCTGTACTTCAAAGTCACTAACATTGCTCATCTGCAGGCTATATAGACTATAGAATGAACTTGGATCCCCTCCTCACACCATGTACCAAAATTAACTCCAAGTGGATCAATAATCTCAGTGCAAGAACTAAAACTATAAAAGTCTCAGAAAAAAATATAGGTGTAAATCCTTGTGATATTTGATTTGACATTGATTTCCTAGATATGACATCAAAAGTACAAGCAACCAAAGGGGTAAAATAAATAAATATTGGACTTTGTCAAAATGAAAAACTGTGTGTGTCACAGGATACCATTAGGAAAGTGAAAAGACTACCCACAGAATGGGAAAAAATATTTGCATGTCATAGCTCTGATAAGGGTATAATATTAAGAATATATAAAGAAATTTTACAACTCAGTACTAAAAAAAATCCAATTAAAAAATCAGTGAAGGATTTAAATAGACATTTCTCCAAAGGAGATATACAAATGATCAATAAGCATATGGAAAGACTCCCAATAACATTAGTCATCAGCGAAATGCAAATCCAAACCACAATGAGATATCACTTCACCCACACTAGGATGGCTATAATTAAAAAGACAGACAGTAACAAGTGTTGAGGAGAATGTAGAAAAATTGGAACACTCATACATTGCTAATGAAAATATAAAGTGGTGCAGCTCCTTTGAAAAAGTTTGGCAGTTCCTCTAAAAGTTAAACATAGAATTACCATGTGACCTAGCAATTCTATTCCTAAGTGTATTCCTGAGAGAAATAAAAGCATATGTACATGTTCATAGCAGCATTATTCATAATAGCCAAAAGGGGAAACAATCCAAAAGTCCATCAACAGATGAATGGATAAACAAAATGTGGTCTATCCATACAATGGAGTATTATTCAGTCATAAAAAGAAATTAAACACTGATACATACTAAAAAATGGAAGACTTTTTAAATTAAAAAAATGAAATACCCAGAATAGGCAAAACCACAGTGACAGAAAGTAGGTTAATGGTTGCCAGAGGCTGGGGAAAGGAAGAAAATTGGAAGTGACTGTTTAATGATTACAGGGTTTCTTTTTGAGGTGATGGAAATATTCTGGAATTAAATAAACATGATAGTTTCACACTTTATGGATTTACTAAAAATCACTGCATTGTACACTTTAAAATGGTGAATTTTATGATATGTGAATTATATGTCAATTAAAAAGTGGAGATTTAAAAAAGAAAAAAAAATCTCCACGCTGAAAGTAGGTGAATTTTATAGTATGTAAATCATACCTCCAAGAAGTTAAAAAATGATAAGGAAATATTCTGAATTTTATACTATTAAATTCAACAACTTAGATGGAATTTCTTTTATTTTTTTGAGACAGATCCTTGCTTTGTTGCTCAGGCTGGAGTGTAGTAGCATGATCCATAGTTTATTGCAGCCTTGAACTCTTGGGCTCAAGTGATCCTCCTGGTTCATTCAGCCTTCCAAGTAGCTGGGACTACAGGCATATGCTACCACACTTGGCTAATTAAAACAAAATTTTATAGAAATGAAATCTTATGTTGCCCAGGCTGATCTAAAGCAATCCTCCTGCCTCCTCCCAAAGTGTTGGGGTTACATGTGTGAGCCACCATGCCCAGTCTCAAATGGAATTTCTTAAAGGAAATTATTAAAATTGATCCTAAAAGAAACAGAAAATTCAAATAGCCCTTTACCTAGTAAAAAATAGAATTCAGCCGGGCATGGTGGCTCACGCCTGTAATCCCAGCACTTTGGGAGGCTGAGGTGGGTGGATCACGAGGTCAAGAGATCGAGACCATCCTGGCCAACATAGTGAAACCCCGTCTCCATTACAAAAAATAAAAATAAAATAAAATAAAATAAAAAATAGAATTCATAATTAAGATCTTTAAAAAAAAAACCAAACCAAAACCAAACAGAAAATGCTGGGATATGATGATTTCCTTGGTAAATATAGTTAAACATTTAAGAAAGAAATGATCAAATGTAGAATCATATCAATTTTACATAAACTCTTTCATAAAATAGAAGAGTGAACACTCCTCAACTCATTTTATAAGAATAGCCTTACTCTTTGATATGATTTGGCTGTGTCACCACCTAAATCTCAGCTTGAATTGTAGCTACCACAACCCCTATGTGTTGTGGGAGGGACCTGGTGGGAGGGACCGGTGGGAGGTAATTGAATCATGGGGGTGGGTTTTTCCTGGTTCTGTTCATCTGATAGTGAATAAGTCTCATGAGCTCTGATGATTTTATAAAGGGCAGTTCCCCTGTACATACTTTCTTGCCTGCCACCATGCCATGTAAGATGTGCTTTTGCTCCTTCTTTCTCTTTTGCCATGATTGTGAGGCCTCCCTAGCCATGTGGAACTGTGAATTCATTAAATCTCTTTCCTTTATAAATTACCCAATCTCAGATATGTTGTGACAGCAGCATTAGAATGGACTAATATCACTCTTAGATCAAAACCAGACAATGACATTATAAGAAAATCACAGCCAAATATCTATCACGAATGCAGATGCAAAAAGAGAAAAACCACCATCACCACTATCACCACCAAAACCCTTAACAAAACAGTTTTAGTTGTCCAGGGCTGCCATAACAAATACCAGAGATTGGGTGACTTAAACAACAGAAACTTATTTTCTCACAGTTCTGGAGGCTGGAAATCCAACATCAGGGTGCCAGTACGGTCAGTTTCTAGTGAGAGCCCTCTCCCTGGATAGTAGATGGCTGCCTTCTCTCTGTATGTTCACATGGCTTTTCCTCAGTGCATGTGTGTGGAGAGAGAACATTCTCTCTTCTCATAAGGCCATCAATCCTCAGATTAGGACTCCATCCTTATGACCTCATTTAACCTTATTTACCTCCTAAAAGCCCTATCTCCAAATACAGTCACATTGAGAGTTAGGACTTCAACATATGAATTTGGGGTGGGAGGAGGTTGACACAATTCAGTCCATAGCAAAAATATTACCAATATAATATGTCACAACTGGATGGATTTCTTCCCCGGGAATATATAGCTGGTTCCTCATTAAAAAAAATCAGTCAAGGTAATTCACCTTAACAGAATAAACAAGATAAACCATATGACCATTTGAATATATGCAGAAAAAGCATCTGACAAAATCCAACATTAAATCTTGATAAAAACTCTCATGCCAAGAATATAAGGGAACTTCCTCAATTTGACAAAGGGCATCTATAAAAAAAATTTCAAGTAATTGTACTTAATGGTAAAATCTTGAACACTTTCCCTCTGAAATCAGGAACAAGACAAGGATTTTGCTGTCATCAGTTCTATCTGACATTGTACTAGAGGCCCTTGCCAGTGCAGTAAGGCATGAAAAAAATAAAAAGCATCTAGTTTGGAAAGGAAGAAGCAAACTGTCTTCATTTGCAGTCAACATTATGGTATATATAGAAATTCTAAAAGAAGTGCAAAAAGCTACTAAAGCTAAAATGCAAATAAACAAGATTAGAGTGAACAAGGTCAATATACAAATATCAATTGAATTTCTATATTTTAGTTTTTTTTTAAATTTTTTTAAGAGGGGGTTTCACCATGTTGGTCAGGCTGGTCTTGAACTCCCGACCTCAGGTGATCCGCCCACCTTGGCCTCCAAAGTCCTTGGATTACAGGCGTGAGCCACCACGTCCAGTTGAATTTCTACATTTTAGTAACAAATTATTGGAAAACAAAAACAAAAATGATAACAATAGCATCAAATCCCCCAACATGCTTAGGGATGCAATTGATAAATTCTTGCAAGAACTACTCTATGGGCTACAAAATATCCTAGAGGGAAATTAAAGAAAATCTAAAGAAACAAAGACATACCATGTTGTTGTATTGAAAGTTTTAATATTGGCCAGGTGTGGTGGCTCACACCTGTAATCCCAGCACTTTGGGAGGCCGAGGCAGGTGGATCACTTGAGGTCAGGAGTTTGAGACCTTCCTAGCCAACATGGCAAAACCGCATCTCTACTAAAAAACACAAAAATCAGCTGGGTGCAGTGGCAGGTGCCTGTAATCCCAGCTACTGAGGAGGCTGAGGCAGGAGAACTTCTTGAACCTGCGAGGTGGAGGTTGCAGTGAGCCAAAATCATGCCATTGCACTCCATCCTGGGAGACAGAATAAGACTCCATCTCAAAAAAAAAAAAAAGAAAAAAAAAAAAGAAAACTTCAATATTGTTTAAATATCAATTCTCCCCAAATTGATCTACAGATTCAATTCCAGTTAAAATCCCAGTTGGCTATTTGGTGGAGTTGGCTAGTTGACTATAAAATTAATACAGAAATATAAAAGCCTAAATATATCAAAAGCAATTTCAATAAAAAAGTAAGTTGGAGGTTTTAGACTGTCTGATATTAACACTTACTATAAAGTTACAGTAATCTAAACAATTTGGTACTGGCATAATCACAGATATACACATCTATGGAACTAGAGAATCCATAAACAGATTTGCCTATATATAGTCATTTAATTTTCTACAAAGGTGCCAAGGCAATTCAATAGAGAAAGAAACGTCTTTCACACTATACAGAAAATTTAACTCAAAATATACTATAAATGTAAATACAAATGCTAGAATGATAAAAGTTCTAGAAGACAACAGAAGAAAGGCTTTGTGAACTTGAGGTGGGCAAAGATTTCCTAGGACAGGAAAAAAAATGCATGCATCATAGAAGAAAAAAAGCTACATTGAACTTAATTACAACCATATTTTTCCACTATTTGAAAGACACCATTTGGAAAATGAAAATGCAAGCCATAGATTGGAAAAAAAAATATTCAAAACAAACAGGTACATCTGAAAAATATTGTACCCAGAATACATAAATAATTCTCAAAACTCAACAATAACAAGACAAACAACCCAATTAAAAACTGGCCAAACCATTATCCTAAGTGAATTAACACAAGAACAGAAAACTAAATACCATATGTTCTCGCTTATGAGTGGGAGTTAAACTTTGGGTACTCATGGACATAGAACAATAGACACTGGGGACTACTAGAGGAGGGAGGGAGGAGGAAGGGTGGCAAGGGGTGAAAAACCACCTATTGGGTACTATGTTTACTACCTCAGTGACATTCATTCATACCCCAAACTTCAGCATCATGCAACATACTCATGTAACAAACCTGCAAATGTACCTCCTGAGTCTCAAATAAAAGTTGAAATTTGGTTTTTTAAAAAGAAGGACCAAAGCTTTGAACAGACACGTCAAAGAAGGTATAGGAATGGCTAATTAGCACATGCAACGATGCTCAAAATCTTTAGTCATCAGAGATATGCAAATTAAAAGTATAACCAGCCTCAGTGGCTCAAGCCTGTAATCCCAGTACTTTGGGAGGCCGAGGCAGGCGGATCACTTGAGGCCAGGAATTTGAGACCAGCCTGGCCAACATGGCAAAACACTGTCTCTACTAAAAATACAAAAATTAGCTGGGCATGGTGGCACATGACTGTAGTCCCAGCTACTCAGGAGGTTGAGGCAGGAGAATTGCTTGAACCCAGGAGGCGGAGGTTGAGCGAGATTGTGCCGCTGCACTCCAGCCTGGGTGATGGGATGAGACTCCATTAAAAAAACAAAGTGCAGTGAGATACCACTATGCAGTCATTAAATACTGGCAACATCGAATGTTGCCAGGATATATTGCAACTGGAACTCTCATGCATTGCTGGTGGGAGTTTATATTGGTATGTTCAAGAAATCTGTCTGGCAGTTTCTTATAAACACGCACTTACCATATGATCCAGCAATTCCACTCCAAGATATTTAACTAAGAGAAATAAAAACAGATGTTCACACAATACATGTGGACCAATGTTCATAGCAGGTTTATTTGTATTCACCCTTAACTGGAAATAATCCGAAATTGTGATATAATCCCATAATGGAGCAGTAATCAGCAATCAAAAGGGTACAACACCCTGCACGAGCTTCTGAGTCACGATGCTGAAGAAAAGAAGCCTAAGAAGAACGCACACCGCATGGTTCAACTGCTACAAAATTCTGAACATGTGGAAACAAACCTGTACTTGCTAGATAGCAATTTATTGCCTAACGTCAGGTCAGTGCGAGAGACTCATTAAAAAGTTGCAGGAGGGTTGATGTCAATGCTCTGCATGTTGATTAGGGTGGTGGCTATGCAAGTGTATGTATTTGTCAAAACTCACCAAACTGCACATTTAAAATGGATATGCTTCATTGTATGTAAACTATACCTGTGGCAGGTAAAAATTTGGCCCTCATTACCTTTGCTTCTTGGTGTGATGTCCAAAAATATATTATGTTATGTGGCAAAATAAACTTTGCAGATGGAATTAAGGTTGCTAATCAGCTGACCTTGAGTTGGGGTTAGTATCCTTAATTATCCAGGTCGGCTCAATTGTAATCACATGAGTCGTTAAAAGTAAAAGAGAGAGGCAGAAAAGGCCAGAGATAGGCATAGAAAATTGAAGTCAGAGCAATTCCAGGCATGACAGAGTGTTGATGCACCATTGCTGATAGAGGGTACTACATGGAAAGTGAGAGAAGGAACTAAACTATGCTAACATTCCAAATGAGCCTGTAAGCAGATGCTTGCGAAGACTCTTCGCTAAGGAGTGCAGCCCTATTAACACCTTGGTTTTGGCTTTGTGTGGCCCTGCACAGAGTATCCAGGTGAGCCCACCTGGACTTCTAACCCATAGAAACTGTGAGATAGTAAATGGGTGTTGTTGTAAGCTGATATATTTGATGTAATTTGTTACACAGCCAATAGGAAATTAATAGGATACTCAAAGTTGATCCAAATACTACAAGCAAACTTGATAAACAAATTTAAAAAGCAATTAAAATCATACTTCTAGATTATCAAAGATGAAATCAAAGAAGATATTATGCACTATTCTGAAAACAATGAAAAGAAAACCCTTAATGGTATACCATTTTACAACATATACTTACATCAAAACAGTATATTGTACACCTTACATATATACAATTTTCATTTATTAATTATACCTCAGTAAAGCTGGGGCAGGATGGAGTGAATCACCTGGGAAGTAAATAGTTTGCTGAGGATAGGGCCTAGGAATCTGCATTTTAATAACTTTCCCAAGTGATTCTTATGCACACTGAAGTTTGAGAACTAGTAGCTTCATGGAGTTCATCTTTGAGGTGAACTTTAAGAAAGTTGAGGTCCAGTTAATGAATACGAGAGTTTTTTTTTGTTTGTTTGTTTTTGAGATGGAGTCATGCTCTGTTGCCCAGGCTGGAGTGCAGTGGTGCGATTTCAGCTCACTGCAACCTCCGTGTCCCAGGTTCAAGCGATTGTCCTGCCTCAGCCTCCTGAGTAGCTGGGATTACAGGCAAGCACCACGACGCCCGGCTAATTGTTTTAAAATATATTTTTGGTAGAGATGGGGTTTCACCATTGGCTAGGCTGGTCTCGAACTCCTGACCTCAGGTGCTCTGCCTGCCTTGGCCTCCCAAAGTGCTGGGATTACAGGTATGAACCACCACACTTGGCCAATTGTTTATTTCTTTATATCTCCAAGCTCCACTGATCAGAAAATACTTTTCCTGAAAAGTTATCCTGCAGAAGTCAGATCATGTTGAGAGGACAATCTCTGGAATGTTAATAAAGGTATATGGGGCTAGCATTGTAGAACTGTTCACTTTTTGCATAGGAAATCTCACTGTTCGTGTTTTCCCATTGGACAAAATAAAACAGACTGAGGATTTATCTATTAATGTGTGAACAGTGCATAGCTACATGTCAATAAAACAGCACAGTTAATGAATCAATAGCTTTTTATTTTTCTGCTCAGTGAAAATAAAAATGCTTTATAACAACTAAGAAAAACAAATAAATCCAAAAACTCATTCTTTGAAAAGAGCATGACCAGCAACAAAATAGACAAATCATTCTCAAGCTTATTCAAGGAAAAAAGATACATAGCAAAGATAGAAGAATTTAGGAATAAGAAAGGGCATATAACTATAGATAACGTGAAGTAAAAGAATCACCAGTGAGTGCTACATACAACACTGTGACAACAAAATTGAAAAAAAAAAGTTACTTCCCAGAAAGGTATATAATTATTAGAGCCGACCCTAAAATAAGTTGAAATTTGAATTGACTGATTATCACAGAAGAGCCTGGCAAATGTCACTAGGAGCAAATGGATTCATAAGTGAGTCTTGCCTAACTTTTAGACAATGGATAATTCAAATGTTACTTAAGCTATTCTATGCGATAGAAAAGGATGGAGCACTCATCAATTCATTTGATAAAGCCAATGAAACTTTGTTTACTATTATTATAGTAGGTTGAGTAGTGAAAACCTAGTAATAATAGTAAAAAAAAAAGCTATTGATCAATCTCACATTTAAAGGCACACAGTATCTAAAGAAATAGTAGCACACAGAACCCACTAATAATCAAATTACATGAATAGTAGATTTTATTCCAAGAATGTAAGAGTATTTAGTGTTAGGACATCTATTAACATAATTTGTTTATCAACATATCAAAGAAGACAATTCAGACGATACCAGCTGCTGAAAAGTAATTTATGATAAACATTTTGTGGCAAATGAGAATAGAAGTAACAAACACCATTTACCAAAACCAAACATCAAATGTTACTCTAAATAGCAAAATACAAAAACTATTTCAAGTAAAGTCATAGGGTAGAAGAAATGTTCACTTTCATTGTTACTATTTAACATTTTCTTTTGTTTTCTAATAAATTCAAGAAGAAAATGAAATAAGTGGCCATAAACACTGGAAAAGAGCTAAAATCTGTCTTATTTGACTGATGATATGATTCAATACTCAGAGACTTTAGGGTAAAATTACTAGAATTAATAGGCAAATTTGGTAAGGTAGCTAGATTTAAGATGAATCACTGGCTGGGTGTGGGCTCACACCTGTAATCCTAGATCTTTGGGAGGCTGAGGCGGGAGGATTGCTTGAGCTCAGGAGTTCAAAACTAGCCTGGCTAATGTGGTGAAACTCCATCTCTAAAAAATATACAAAAATTATCCAAGCATGGTGGCTCGCTCCTGTAGTCCCAGCTACTTGGGGGGCTGAGACAGGAGAATTGCTTATACCCAAGAGGACAAAGCTGCAGTGAGGTGAGATCACCCCACTGCACTTGAGTCTGGGTGACAAAATGAGACCCTGTTTCAAAAGAAAAAGCTGAATATAAACAAACCAATAGCTTATGTCTATTCTGGTACTAAGCACTTATAAATGGATATAGGAGAAAACTATTTTATTAACAATAGCATCATACTTATAAAATACATAGAGATAAATGTAATAAGAAAATTATTTAAATTTATTATATTAATAAAATTAAGATATGAGTTTAACGAAATTTCAGTTAGACTCACAACAGGGCTTGGATCTTTTTAATTTGAAAAATATCTTAACATTTTTATGTGGAAGAATAAAGTGTCTAAGAATAGCTAAGAAAGGTACAAAAAGAATAGTGAGGATTGCTTTCACCCACCAGATATCAGAATATATCATAGACTCACTGTAATCAAACCAATATAGTATTGGCATAGCAAGATAATAGTATATTGGTGAAACAGACTAATGAATCCAGAAATATATGCTAATATATATAATCATTTTATATGATGAATGTGTTGATTCAAATCAGTGGCAAAAGGTGCCATCACAATAGGCTACTGATCTGGATGGAATTAAAACTAGGCAAATCCCTCTCATGCCATATGCAAAAAGTAATTAGCAGATGAACTGAAGCAATGCATAGAAAAAGTGAAACAGTGAACATCTTGCAAGAATATCTGGAAGACTCTACGTACAATCTTGAGGTGTGGAAAACATTTTTAACCAACCTTGTCAACTCTGAAGATATGAAAGAAAAGATATCTCTGATTATAAAAATTAAGAACTGTTTTGGTAAAAATTATAACAAAGTCAACAGACAAACAACAGATCTTGGGGGAAACTGCAATATACATGACAAAGGGTTAATACTTGTAATAATAAAAGGGTTCTCATATTTTTTTAAAATGAAAGAGCCCAAAGAAGAATGGGCAAGGCATATGACTAGTTAAATTCCCCAAATAAATCCAATAGCCAACAAGCATTTAAAAAGATGCTCAACTTATTAGAAATAATAAGAACACAATGAAAGTAATGATGCAATATCACTCTACACCTATAAAATTGGCAAATTTTAAAAACAAGATAAAACATCGCTAATGTGAATGCAGACAGAAAGGCATTTTCTTTTTTGTTTTTTAAAGACGGGGTTTCACCATGTTGGTCAGGCTGGTCTTGAACTCGCGACCTCAGGTGATCCACCCGCCTTGGCCTCCAAAGTGCCTGGATTACAGGCGTGAGTCACCACACCCAGCTGAGAAGGGCATTTTCATACTTCAGTGGTGGAAATGTGTGAAAAGTTCTGGTCTTGTTGGAAATTAAAACTTGGAAACAGAAGGAAACATTCCTTTCGTTCCAGTAATATTCGTCTTGCAAATTTGTTCGACAGTTATAAAAGCACCAGTATGTAATGATATAGGATATAGTAGCCGCAAAATTGGAATAAAGTGAATGTATTGACTAAATTATGGCACAACCATACCATAGAATCTTATATAGCCAATAAAAATAATGAATCAAAGCTATGCCAATTGACTTAGATCTAGTAGGTGTTAGTGAGAAATGTGTGTATAATGTCCCAATGTTATAAAACAAATAATGTCCAAGGAAACCTTTGTGTGTGTGTGTGTATGTGTGTGAACATATATTATCGTACTGGGGTTACCTAGTTGAGGTGGGGGAGAAAGGGACTAATGAAAGGTGAGGAGCCAAATAGAAAGAACCAAAAAGATACTAAACATGACCACATTTAATGTTTACATAGCCATTATATATGTATTATATTTAAGTCTTTATAATACACATTTGAAGAAGACAAAACAAAATATAAAATAAACGATTTCAGCATTCAACTCAATAAGCAAAAATTGAACAACAAAATGAACCAAAGGAAACTAGAAGGAAGGAATTAATTAATGAAAGTAGAAGCAGAAACTGATGCAACAGAAAAAAAGGTTGATAAATTAAACCAAAAGATAATTCTTGACAAGACCAATATAATCAAGAAAACTCCCAGAAATATTATTTTTAAAAAAGAGAGAAAGAGAACATAAACAACATAAGGGATGAAAAAGGAACGATAAGTATAAAAGACAGAACAGTTTAACAAAATCACGAGAGACTCTTAAGTAACTTGACACCAATACATTATCAAATCTACGGATAGTAAATAGACTTCTATGAAAATACAGACCAAATATAGACAAAAAATATACTAATATTTACTGAAGAAGAGGTAGAAAAATCTGAATCAACTGATGATCATAGACAATATTGATAAAGTTATTTAGTACTCTCCCTAAATGCACCAGAACCACCAAAACATTAAAAGCTTCGGAACTCATGGCTGATTTTATACTTACACCCAAAGTAGGAAAAGATATAAAAGAACACATATCACATGTACACACAAGAGAACTAGACATGAAACTTGTGTGTGATACTGATTGGATTTCATTGCCTTGATTCTCTCTATGGAAGCTTGGGCAGGTGGAGGGAGGTTTTGTCTTTGTTCCTTCACCCTCCCTCTACTTGTCTCTAGAATCTGGAAGAGCAGCAGGTGACAAAGAGAAACAATGGACAAAATAGAACAAAATATCAACGAATGGGTCAGACCTATGAAAAGAATTGGCAATTAGCATTTGTGCTAATAATACAGATGTGTGCACATCTCACCCATAAATGTTTCTTTGGGGCCCAGGTAGCATCACAACCATCCTAACCCAATGTCTGCACCTTCCTCCAGGCAGACTTATATCCCCGCAATCCTGGCCCCTGATCAGACCGTACAGAACATGCCTTTACCTTGTGTCCACATGCAGCTCACCGAGATCACTTTGCATATAGTCCCATGGCAGTTCCACTGCACCCAGGTAGTATCTTCTGGTGGCACTAAAGCAGAATCGGAAAAGGCACAGAAAGAAGCAGGTGGAGAGCTCGATTTGCATGACTTATTGCTACAAATGTTCAACTGGAGAAGCAAAAGGTTAATTCTTCTTTAAAATATCCTTAGCTACCAGGAGGGAAAAAAGTGAAATTTCGGATTTAGTGAAAAGTCCCAATGTCTTTGCAGAGCATTTTAGGGAACTTTACCCACTGGATGTGCTTAGCACTAAGTAGTAACCGATAGAATTGCTTCCTTTTTGTCAGTGGGAAGCAGCCACAGGAAGAACTGAAGTAGGAAAAGGGAGGCTGAGCTAAACTTAACCCATGCACTTCTGAGAGCAGTAGGGGCATGAGAAGTCTGTTTTAATCAGAACCTTTAAGGAAAGGAAGAGAGGGGTGGAGAAGTCAAAGTGAACAGGAGTTTTAAAAAGTACAATTTATAGTTATAATTTAAAACTATCAAGCGAGTCCTGTCATTCCTCTTCTCAGAATCCTCCAATGGTTTCTGACCTCCGTCAGAGTAAAATCCTACGTCTTGACCCTGGCCTAGGCCCTAGAGTATCCCACGTGGTTTGCGAGACAGGCGTTTTCCGGTGCTTTTAAATACAGCTGCTATCGTTACCTTCATTTTATGATGTTGAAACGTAAGCACGGAGAGGTTAGGCAACTTCCGCATGGCCACACAGCGTGTTAGTGGTAGCATTCGAATCCATGTACTCTGGCTGCAGAAGTCATGCTCCTAACCACTATGCTATACTTCTGTAACTGGGTCGTGGGATGGGATGGGGCTCAGCTCCTCCCCGCCATTTGATGTGCTGGAGGTTCTTGGGCTTCCTCGCCCCAGGAATGGGGAAGAGGCCATGGCGGCACGGTGAGCTTACCGGTTAAGTAAGTACTGGACCCAAAGAGTTTTCCAGAGAGAGATTTATTAGGCAGAGAGAGAAAGAGAGAGAAGCAGAGCGAGCTTTTACACTGTTGCGGGAGGGCATCCCAGGGAGGGAAATCCGCGCACGTAAAGTGAAACGTGGAGTTTTAACTTTGAAGTTATTCCCGCCCCATTTATGTTCTCGTCCAGTGAGAGGAGTTCTTTTAAACGTCCTCTGGCGTGATTGATCTTTGACTCCGATATTGGATTGGCTGCTTGGCCCGCAAAATAGCCCCGCCTTCCAGGGCTTTTGGCGAGCTTTCTGAACAAAGGAAGCTTCCCTGGAATTTTACCTAGCCCGCGTACACGCGAGCAGGAAAGTTAGACAAAGAGCTCTAGGTTCGTGGATGGGGAGGTGGATGGAGGCATGGAGCTGGGAAGTTCTTGCCTTTGAAACCACGCCCCTTGTGGACCCCGGAAGAGAACTTAACATACTAACTCACTTCTATGCCTCAGAAATGAAGAAATCCCAGTTCCTGACACCCTGGGAATCACAGTCCAATGGAGGAGACAGACAAGTAGACAGTTACACTACAAGGTGATAAATTCTCTGCCAGGTGCTACACGTATGCCATCTGATTTAATCCTCATAACAACACTGCAAAGTGGATACAGAGAAAGCAACTGAGGTACAGAGAGGTTAAATGGCTTGCCTACAGCCGCACAATTACCCATGTGTCCTAGACAGACATTTTCCTAGGCACTGGGTATACACTGATGAAAAATATAAGCAACTGAAAGAGGGATAAGTGAAAATTATGCAGTGTGTTAGGAGGTAAAATAAGTGCTGTGCAAAAAAAGAGAAGTGGGGTAAGGGGGAGTAAGGGGGGACCAGGTTGCAATTTTGAAAGAGGTCATGGAAAGTCTCACTAAGGTTGCATTTCAGCAGAGGGACTTTGACTTCTACACTGAGGGCAATGGGGAGACACAGTCGGGTTCTAAGTAGAGGAGGGTGGTAATTGAAATTATATTGTAGGCTGATCGTTCTGATCCCCGCAGACAGAACAAACTCTAGCGGGACAAGGGTAGAAGGACGGTGACCTGTTAACTGGGGGTGAGAACTGGTGGCGGCTTGAGCTATGATGGTACCACTGTAGAGGGTGAAAAGTGGCTGGATTCATTGTGAAGGTAACATTTGTGGGAGCTGCTGATGAATTTTGGATCTGTGGGCTTTGAGAGGAAAATGGTACACCAAGGTTTTTTGAACAGTAAAGTTGACTGAGATGGAGATGACTGCAAGAGTAGCTTAGGGGCGGGCGATATACCTGTCACTCTTCCCAGTGCCTTGGCACACTGTTAAAGGGCTCCTTTCTTATTTGTATCGATTACAATGGTTGTAAAATGTGTCTTCCAGGCAAGTACAGTACAATCCAACATGTTTGAAGTTCTACAGTAAACAGACTATAATTAATAATCTGGGTGGGAATGTTGATCAGGAATGAAATACAATTTAAAAATTATCAAAGTAATGAGTCAGAGGCTATATTGATAGAAGCACTTTTTAAGGAATAACATTCTCTAGCCCAAGGGTTTATTTGATTGAAAAATTTTATCGATTTTTTTTTTTTGAGACAGAGTCTCGCTCTGGCGCCCACACTGGAGTGCAGTGGCACGGTCTTGGCTCACTGCAACCTCCACCTTCTGGATTCAAGCAATTCTGTCTCAGCTTCTCGAGGAGCTGGGATTATAAGCACCTGCCCCCACGCCTGGCTAATTTTTGTATGTTTATTAGAGACAAGGCTTCACCTTCTTGGCCAGGCTGGTCTTGAACTCCTGATCTCATGATCGACCTGCCTCTGCCTCCCAAAGTGCTGGGATTATTAAATTTTAAATCCAATAGACCCCATTTCCAAATTTTCATGTTTTCAAGGGTTCTCTAAAACCTACAATATTATCAACTACATATTCACATATAATTACAACATACAAAACAATATGGTATTGTGGTAACAGAGAAGTACAAAAGAGTACTGTGACCATTTGTGGTAAATAGAAACCATAAATTGGAAATCTTCATGGATCAGGTATATTTTTATTTTATTTTTACTCAACTCTTATGGTGCTATAAAATCCTATATTAAGCAGTATAGTTGAAAAGGAAAACAACGATAGCATAATGATTATAAAGAAAATAACTTGAGTTACTTCAGTTGTGTCACTCCTAAGGCAGTGTATCAAATAATGTCAATGTTTATTATTATTCACTAATTACATTTATAAATACATTTTAAAAGTAAAGGAAGAGACTCGCTGCTTTAACTAACAAAATAGAAATTGTTGCTGGATTTTCTGTTGATACATTTTGAAGTGAGTTTTATTAACTTTAACTCACATGTAGTAAAATTCAAAAGAAAAATTAAATAAATAGGCCGGGTGCGTTGGTTCACGCCTGTAATCCCAGCACTTTGGGAAGCCTAGGCGGGTGGATCATCTGAAGTCGGGAGTTCAAGACCAGCCTGGCCAATAAGGCGAAACCCCGTCTCTACTAAAAATACAAAAGTTAGCCGGCTGTGGTGGCGGGCGCCTGTAGTCCCAGCTACTTGGGAGGCTGAGGCAGGAGAATTGCTCGAACCTGGGAAGCGGAGGTTGCAGTGAGCCAAGATCGCGCCACTTGCACTCTAGCCTGGGCAACAGAGCAAGACTCCATCCCCCCCCCCCCCAAAAAAATAAAGAAAATAAAAATTAAATACATAAATAAAATGTGTCTTCTTCCACTAAAAGAGTCCGGCACATCGCAGGAGCCGATAAATGTTTGCTTGATGTTGACATGAACAAACACAGTCTCTCAGCCGTCTTTATTTTCAGTGAGTCATAGGTGGAATATTCGTAACCAGGCAAGGATTGAGGATTGAGTCAGAGTCGTGTCAGGAACTCGCCTCCAGGTACTTAGCGAGCGAAACCCAAGGCCCGGGCTGGTAGGGCGTGGGAGCGTGCAGGGGAGTGGGGGAGAGAGCCTCAGCCCCCGGGAGGCGCTCTGCGCACGCGCGTCTCGGTGCCTCCGTTGGGCGTGGCTGCGGGGCCTGTGACTCCGTCCGCTGAGCTCTCTGACGCAGCCGGCAGCCGAGACAGGAAGCGGCCGCCGCGCCCCCGGCCCGCCCTCTTCCGCTGCCGCCGTGGGAATGGAAACATCTGCCCCACGTGCCGGAAGCTAACGCCGCTCCGGGGCCTACCGCGCAGATCCTCTGCGCGTGTCCTCGCGAGACGAGCTCCTCGAAATGGCTGCGTCCAGTCAAGGTAAGGGCGGGTGCGCGCGCGGCCAGCGCCGCCGGGAGCCGCCTTCCTGGGCTCCGGAAGGAGAACGACTCTGCTCCCGCCAGCGCCGACTGAGCTCGCCGAGCGGCACGGGGACCGGGAGGGCCCTCGGGGCTCGCCCCTGGCCCAGCCGTTCCCAGGGTCCGGCCAAGGTCACACGCAGGTCTGGGGCCTCACCACTCAGGGGTGTCGTCTCCAGTGGACCTCACCCAGCCTTCCGGCACCACCCCCAGCAGCTAAAGCCTGGAGACATTCTGTCTGTTCTCAGAAGCGATCTGGCTGCTTTGTCCAAACTTTGGACGTTCATCTCAAATGCCTCGTGACGTCATTCTGAGTACAAGGCGCCTCCCCAACTGCATTATTGATGGTTTTGAAAAAGTAGTATATATGGGATGGTACTTAGGAATACCCTTTTGTTTAGTCGGCATAGTCGAAGGAAGATTTTGTGTAATTCGCAGTAGAGCACGTCTTTAAATTATGCTTCTTACCCTGTTTTGAATTCTTACTGACACAGAATGAATACACGATGGAAATTGGCTGCACTACAAATCAGCCCCTGCCTAAAGCCGACCGTTAAGGATTTTACCAGCACACCCCTAAATTTTAGATGACTCTAGGAAGGTGGAATGGACAATGTGATAATTATGTATTTTTCTGTAGAGCAGACTGCTCTTACTGACTTTAAACGTATAGGTTGATCAGGTATTTGCACCTAGGAGATTGTTGTGAGAAATTTTGAGGTTAAGATGAATTTCAATTGTTATCACGTTGATGATCACATAATACTGTGATCATTGATTTACTGGGCTCATAAACATGACTAGTGACTGACTTTTGTCTGTCATAGTGCTTAGCAGTGTTTGACCAATGACTGACCAAATATCTCTCATTGAATCCACCTCCCCCTCTCACCTTTTTAGGGACTAGATCTGTCATTCAGGCTAGAGTGCAGTGGCACAATCATAGCTCACTGCAGCCCCAAACTCCTGGGCTCAAACTGAGCTCAAGTGATCCTCCCACCGCAGTCTCTAATTCCCCTTTTTGACTGGAGCCACTTGTTGATCTAAGGGGCTGGTCAAATTACATTAAAACAAAACTGAAAATTAAAAAAAATAACTGAAAACTCATTCTTGTTTTCAGTAATATTCTTTTACCTAGGAAGAGAGTTTCTTCAACATAACTGTCATGTTTTGTTGTTACGTTAGAAAAATAAGCCACCTGTGAGGCCATAGAGTACCCGGGTACTCCAACATCCATATTTTGTTCTGCTAAATGGGCATCTGATGTATCGTGAATGAATTCTTGAATTATATTTTGTGTATGGTTTAAGGTAGAGGTTGAGAGTAGTTTTTTTTTTTTTTTTAACACAAGTATCTAGTACTTCTGACGTCATTTGTTGCTTCCGTCATTGAATTACCTTGGTGCTATGTTATTACAAATCAAATGACTATATGTGTGTATCTATTTCTAGATTCTGGATTCTCTTCCATTGCTATATTTGGGTATCCTTGGGTCAGTTCCACAGTGTTGAATGTCATAGCTTTATAAGTCTTGAAATGAAGGTAGTTATATATTATACTGTAGCTTTATCATAAGTCTTGAAATTCCTTGAACCCTCCTCTCCCCTGCTGCCGCCACCCCCTCCCCACCCTCCCCGTCCAGGAGTATTCTGGCCGTTTGTGGCAGTTTGTATTTTCCTGATTGCAGCAATATTTCCGATTCCTCATGGTCTTTTTCCTAGTGACTTGACACTCCTCCCATCCAGGGGTGGGGTCTATATTCCCTCTTCATGAATCTGGATGGGAGTTTATGACTGACTGCCTGTTCCTATAGAAGGTAGGAGAAGTAACACTGCTTTTGCACTCTCCGTTTCTTGGGACTTTTACCTCCTGAACTCGGCTCCTATGCTGTAAGGAAGCCTAGACTGACTCACATAGAGGAGCAACCTATCTATTTGTGTGAGTATAGAGTCTTCAGACCCAGCCTGTAAATCTTCTGGCTGAAGCCTCAGACATCATGAAACAGACACAAACCACAGTGCTGTGGCTGAATCCACAGAAACTGAGAGCATAGTATATTATTGTTTTACTTCATGAAGTTTTGGAGTAATTTGTTGTACAGCCATAGTAACTGGAACACTGCTTAGTTTTTTTGGACCTTCATATGAATTTTAGAACCAGTTTGTCAATAACATAAAAACCTACTTTTTGATTGGGATTGTATTGAATATATAGATCAATATATGGAGAGAATGAATGTCTTAAAAATATTGAATCTTGCAAAACATAAGCATAGTATATCCCTGTTATTTTAGGTCATCTTCGATTTCTTTGCAGTGTTTTGTAGTTTGCAGCGTTTTGTAGTTTACAGTGAAGAGGTCTTGTGTATCTTCCATTGAGTTTATTCCAACACAATTTTTGCAATTAAAATTATTTTCTAGTTCATCATTGCTAATACATAAAAATTCAAATGACTTTTTAATATTGGTCTTATAATCCATAACCTTGCTTCTGGTAGCTTTTTGTAGATTTTTCTGGGTTTTCTATATATACAGTCATATTAGCTGCCAATGAAGACAGAATTATTATTGTACCTTCTTTCTAATCTCTTTGACTTTTCTTTTGTTGCACTGGCTAGGAACTCCAGTACAGTGCTGGGCGAGGTGGCTCAGACCTGTAATCCCAGCACTTTGGGAGGCTAAGGAGGGAGGATCACTTGGGGCTAGGAGTTCCACACCAGCCTGGGCAACAAAGTGAGACCTCCTGTCTACAAAAAAAAATCAGCTGGCCACAGTGGTGCACGGCTGTAGTCCAGGTACTGGGGAGGCTGAGGTGAGAGGATTGCTTGAGCCCAGAAGTTTGAAGTTGCAGTAATCTGTGATACTGCCACTGCACTCCAACGTGGGTGACAGATTGAGACCCTGTCTCAAAAAAAAAAAAAACAGTCGAATAGATTTTAGGGGAAGGAAAGTGTTCCATATTTCACCATTAAGTATGATGTTAGTTGTATATTTTTCATTGATGTCCTATATCAGATTGAAGAAATTCCCTTCTATTCCTATTTTCTACTTTTTAATTCTGATTTTTGTCTTTGATTTTGAAAGTATAAAATTTCTGTAATTATTATTTTGTACAGTAAGTATTCATTTAGATTTATTCACCTATTTACCCATTCCAATGCCTGTCATTTCTTTCTGCATTTCCAAACTTCTATGTGGCATCATTTCTTGTCTGCCTGAATAACTTTAGTGTACCTCTTTGACTGTAACTTCTATGCCATTCTTTCTAATCTTTTGGAACTCCAATACATAATGTGTTTAATCTTTTGAACATTGTTATTTGCTTACTTCAGTATCTTGATCATTTTTGGCTCTGCTTCTTTTTCTTTCTTTTTCCTTTTCTTTTCTTTTTTCTTTCTTAAACCTTCACCACCTGCGTTCAAGTGATTTTCCGGTCTTAGCCTCCCAAGTAGCTGGGACTACAGGGGTGCACCACCACACCTGGCTAATTTTTGTATTCTTAGTAGAGATGGGGGTTTCACCGTGTTGGCCAGGCTTGTCTCGAACTGCTGACTTCAAGTGATCCTCCTGCCTGGGCTTTCCAAAGTGCTGGTATTACAGGTGTGAGCCACTGCGCCCGGCCTGCTTCTATTTCTTTTATTTAAACACTTTTTTTCCCTTTATATGGCTTTGCCTTTGCATGGGTAGTAGTAATTTTCTATTGTTTATTACATTATGTACGAAAAGATTGTACAGACTTCATCCTAGATGAAGTTGATCATTTGAGGTCAATTTTACAGTAAACAGCTTTGAATAGTAAATTGCTGACATTTCATGTCAGACATTTCTTAGTGTGGTGTGTTTCCAGGGAAACAGGGCTAGGTATAATAGGGAAGTCGGACATTATCTTCCTATAGAGAAAGGGAATGACATTTTGTTAATTCTTTCTTCATACTTGGCCAAATCACTTAACTTCTGAGCCTTCATTTCTGAATTGTAAAATCGAGTTAATAAGTACTACCTACCTTATTCTGTGGATTTAATTACATATACATGTTTAATGCTTAGTGCTGTGCCTGGTAAATAGTAAGAGCTCAATTTTTTTGTTTTTTTTTAAGAATGAAAGAGAGAAAGAAAGAAGAAGAGATTTTAGAAAAAGAGAGAAAAGGAGAAAGAAAGAAACAGCAGGAGAAAGAAAAAAAGAATGAAAGAGAAAGAAAGAGGAAGAGATTTTAGAAAAAGAGAGAAAAGGAGAAAGAAACAGCAAAAGAAAGAAAAAAAGAATGAAAGAGAGAAAGAAAGAGGAAGAGAAAGAGGGAGAGAGAATGGGAGTCTTGTTTTATTGCCCAGGCTAGAATACAGTCTAAAAATGGGTATTAAAAACCTCTTTTATGCCAATACTTGTGTTTAACAATGGAGACAGGAAGGAATAGGGGATGAAAATAACAAGTAGCCAACCAATATTTTATTTAAACCTGTGAAATGCTATGCAATTGCTGGGGAGTGATTTACTTCCAGTTATGTGGTCACTTTTAAAATAGGTATAATGTGATACTGAGAAAAATGTATGTTTTGTGGATTTGTGGG
>CAUYQU010005519.1:0-72495 GCA_963574635.1 Cheracebus regulus
CCTGAAAAGAAGAGAGAAAATTGAAATAATTTCACTAAGAAATGAAACAGTAAATATACAACTGATACCACTGAAATACAAAAGTTCATTCAAGGCTACTGTGAACATCTTTACACACATAAACTAGAAAACCTTTAAGAGATGGATAAATTCCTGGAAAAATACAACCCTTCTAGCTTAAATCAGGAATAATTAGATAACCTGAGCAAACCAAAAACAAACAGCAAGATTGAAATGGTAATTTAAAAATTACCAGGACCAGATGGTTTCACAGAAGAATTCTACCAGACATTCAAAGAAAAATGGTACCAATCTTTTTGACATTATTCCACAAGATAGGGCAAGAAGGAACCCTCTCTAATTCATTTCATGAAAACAGAATCACCCTAATACTCAAACCAGGGAAGGACATAACCAGAATAGAAAACTACAATCTGATATACCTGATGAGCACAGAAGCTGAAATCCTTAACAAAATATTAGCTAACCAAATCCAACATTGTATCAAAAAGATAATCCACCATGATCAAGTTGGTTTCACACCAGGTATGCAGGGATGGTTTAACATATGCAAGTCAATAAATGTGATACACCACATAAACAGAATTTAAAAAAAAAAATCACCCGAGCATCTCAATAGTTGCAGAAAAAGTATTTGACAAAATCCATGATCTCTTTATGATTAAAATTCTTAGCAAAATTGGCATACAAAAGACCCACCTTAATATAATAAAAGCCATCTCTGACAAACCCACAGCCACCATAAATCTGAGTGGAGAAAAGTTGAAGGCATTCTTTCTGAGAACTGGAAAAAGACAAGGATGCCCACTCTCACCACTACTCTTTAACATAATTCTTGAAGTCCTAGTCAGAGCAATTAGACAAGAGAAAGAAATAAAGGGCATCCAAATCAGTAAAGAGGAAGTCAAACTGTCACTGTCTGCTGATGATATGATTGTTCACCTTGAAAACCCTAAAGACTACTCCAGAAAGACTCTAGAACTGACGAAAGAAGTCAGCAAAGTTTCTGAATACAAGATTACTGTATACAAATCAGTAGCTCTTCTGTACACCAAAAGCAACCAAACAGACATCAAATCAAGAATTTGACCCCTTGTAAAATAGCTGCAAAAAAAAACAGAAAAACAAACAAACAAAAAACTACGTAGCAATATACCTAATAAAGGAGTCAAAAAGTCTCTACAAGGAAAACTACAAAACATTGCTGAAAAAGGTTATAGATGACATAAACAAATGGAAACACATTCCATACTCATGGATAGGTAGAATCGATATTATGGAAATGCCCATACTACCAAAAGCAATCTATAAATTTAATGCATTCCCCATCAAGATACCACCATCATTCTTCACAGAATTAGAAAAATCAATTCTAAAATTCATATGAAGCTAAAAAAGAGCCCCAAGCCAAAGCAAAACTAAGCAAAAAGAACAAACCTGAAGGCATCATATTACCTGATTTCAAACTATACTGTAAGGCCATAATCACTGAAACAGCATGGTAATGCTCTAAAAATAGACACATAGACCAATGGAGCAGAAGAGAGAATCCAGAAATAAACCCAAATACTTACATGCAACTGATCTTGGACAAAGCAAACAAAAACCTAAAGTGGGGAAAGGACGTCCTTGTCAACAAATGCTGCTGGGAGCATTGGCTAGCCACATGGAGGAGAATGAAAGTGGATCTTCATCTCCCACCTAACACGAAAAACAATTCAAGATGGATTAAGAATTTAAATCTAAGACCTGAAACTATCAAAATTCTGGAAGATAACTTTGGAAAAATCCTTGTAGACATTGAATTAGGAAAGGATTTCATGACCAAAATCCCAAAAGGAAATGCAATAAAAAAGCAAAGCTGAATAGCTGGGACCTAATTAAACTAAAGAGCTTTTGATTGGCAAAAGGAACAGTCAGCAGAGTAAACAGACTACCCACAAAGTAGGAGAAAGTCTTCACAATGTATACATCTGACAAAGGACTAATATTCAGAATCTACAACAAACTCAAATCAGTAAGAAAAAAACAATCCCATCAAAAAGTGGGCTAAGGAAATAAATAGACAGTTCTCAAAAGAAGATATACAAATGGCCAACAAACATGTAAAAAAATTCTCAACATCCCTAATAATCAAGAAAATGCAAATCAAAACTACAATGTGATACCACCCTACTCCTGCAAGAATGGCTATAATTATAAAAAAAAAAAGTAGATGTTGGCATGGATGTAGTGATCAGGGAACACTTCTACGCTGCTGGTGGGAACGCAAACTGTTACAGCCACTATGGAAAACAGTATGGAGATTTATTAATTAAAAGTAGAATTACCATTTTATCCAGCAATCCCACAACTGGGTGGCTACCCAGGGAAAAAGAGTCATTATTCAAAAAAGACCCTTGCATATGTATGTTTGTAGCAGCACAATTTATAATTGCAAAATTGTGGATCCAACCCAAATGACCAATAATCAATGAGTGGATAAAGAAACTGTGGTGTGTGTGTGTGTATATATATATGTAATGGAATACTATGCAGCCATAAAAAGGAATGAATTAACAGCATTTTCAGTAACCTGGATGAGATTGGAGACTATTATTTTAAGTGAAGTAACTCAGCAATGGAAAACCAAACATCATGTGTTCTCATTGATATTTGAAACTAAGCTATGAGGATGCAAAGGTATAATAATGATAATAGACTTTGGGGACTTGGGGGGAAAGTGTGGGAGCTGGGAGATGGGTAAAAGACTACAAATATGGTACAATATATACTGCTCGGGTGATGGGTGCACCAAAATCGCACAAATCACCACTAAAGAACTTACTCATGTAACCAAATACCACCCCTACTACAATAACTTATGAAAAAGTATTTTAAAATGTTCTCAAAGTACATGAAAAATCATCAACTTCATTGCTCTGCATATGTACATTAATAATTTTTTTTTTGAGATGCTGTCTCAATCATTTGTCTATTTTGGCTTTTGTTGCCAATGCTTTTGGTGTTTTAGTCATAAAGTCCTTGACTTTGCCTATGTCCTGAATGGTTTTGCCCAGGTTTTCATCTAGGGTTTTTATGGTATTAGGTCTCATGTTTAGATCTTTAAACCATCTGGAGTTAATTTTAGTGTAAGGTGTCAGGAAGGGGTATAGTTGGTTACGAATTAGGTAAATTTGTAACCATAGCCAAACCATATCAATTAATACTCAGGTAAATATGAATTTACTATGGAACCGAAAGAGAGCCTGCATAGCCACTGCACAGCTGGAAAAGCTGCAGACACAATGCCAGTGTTTGAAAACAGCTTGGAGTGGGGCTATAGACTGTAAAGCCACAGGGTCAAAGATGCTCAAGACTGTGGGAGCCCACCTCTTCCATCAATGTGACCTGGATGTGAGACATGGAGTCAAAGGAGACCATTTGAAGGCTTTAAAATTTGGCTGCCCCTCTAAATTTTGGATTTTTATGGGACCTATACCCCATTTGTTTTGGCCAATTTCTCTCATTTAGAATGGGCATATTTAGCCAATATTTGTACCCCTAGGGTACCTAGTAAGTTGCTAAACTGCTTTTGATTTTACAGGCTCATAAACAGGAGGGACTTGCCTTGTCTCAGATGACAGTTTAGACTTTGACCTTTGGGTTAATGCTGGAATGAGTCAAGATTTTGGGGGACTGTGGGGAAGGCACGATTGCGTTTTGAAATGTAGGAGTCAGGGCTGGAATGGTGTGGCTTAGCTATGTCCCCATCCAAATCTCATTTTGAATTGTAGTTCCCATAATCCCTGTGTGTCATGAGAAGGACCTGGTGAGAGGTAATTTAAGCGTGAGGGCAGTTATTCCTATGCTGCTGTTCTCGGGATACTGAGTGAATTCTCACAAGATCTGATAGCTTCATAAGGAGCTTTTTTTCCTTTTGCTTAGCACTTCTCCTTGCTGCTACCATGTTAAGAAAGATATGTTTCCTTCCTCTTCCACTATAATCATAAGTTTCCAGAGGCCTCCCCAGCTCTGTGGAATTGTGAGTCAATTAAACGTCTTTCCTTTATAAATTTCCCAGTTCTAGGTATTTCTTCATGGCAGCCTCAGAACACACTGATACATTGTATTATTTAAAAGAGAATAATAAAGAAAAAGATTAACAACAGATGATTTAGGGCCAGGCATGGTGGCTCATGTCTGTAATCCCAGCACTTTGGTAGGCCAAGGCAGCTGATCATTTGAGATCAGGAGTTCAAGACCTGCCTGGCCAACATGTTGAAACTCAATCTCTACTAAAAACACAAAAATTAGCTGGGTGTGGTGGTGTGTGCCTATAATCCCAGCTACTTGGGAGGCTAAGGCAGGACAATTGTTTGAATGTAGAAGGCAGAGATTGAAGTGAGCGAGATCACACAATGGCACTCCAGCTTGGGCAAAGAAGCAAGACACTGTCTCAAACAAACAAACAAACAAACAAACAAATGAAACAAACAAAAAAAAAAACAGTGATTTAGTGGAAAAACTCATATATTTTGAAATTTTATATATAGGAATATTTGCATACATGCAAATATACACAGACTTATGTAATCTAAATTATATGTATGTTTTCAATGTTTATAGACTATGTTTTATTTTAAATATTACATAAGGATGTGCATAGACAAAAATTGGAATATTTATTGACAGTTAAATATGTACCTTTATTTTAATGTATTTCACAAGTATTAACTCAGTTGTACAACAACTGTAAGGAGTAGGTGCTGTTAATGGCCCCATTTTGCAGATGAAGAAACAGAGGTTAAATGAGAGTGCAGCTGTTTAAAAGATTGGACTAATATTTTAAAGTGATTATAACACTCATCTATGCTATGTATTCAGAGGATTCTATTTTGAAGTATTTTCATTTCTTGAATAGAATAACAGGTACTCTTCACATTCTTCTGTTTTCTATATAATCCTTTTTCTGTAATGACCAAGTGTTGTTTCTATAATAGACATAAATAAAGCAATAGATGATCTTTAAATTAGCCCGAAGTTTTTGGGTTTAAGAATAATTTTAACATTGTAACTGATATTCAATCAAATTTTTATGCTCTGCATATTTGAAAAATTTTAAAATGAATTGTCAGAAAGAAGCTACCTAGCCCAAATTTATACCTTAATCATTTTTGTGAATATAAATTGCATGCTTTGAAATCTACCTTAACATTTTTAATCAAGGTGTGTATAATTTAAGATAACAATAATATAGTATGGTATAATCAGCATTCATTCTTCTCAGATTGTTTTTTTAACTGGGGGTTGAGAATATTGTTTTGAGATTCTCTAGCACAATGTTTTTAAATTTCTGCTCATGCCACCCTAAAATAAATTTTGAATATTCTGCAAGCCCTTGTTAATTTTTTTATGCTTGACAACCAAAATGTCTCATCAGTTTAATATTTGAAAAATAAATGTTTTCTGTAGAATTATATTTCAATTCCACTTTTCTTAAAATATTTTACTTTGAAATAATATTTTTGTCCATGAAAATATTTCCTAAACTTTATGTTATAGTGTCCACATAAAAATAATATATGAAGTCATTTAAGCTTTTTTCTTCTGTGACCATAAATCTGTGATGGTTAAAAATATATCCTAAATTTCAGTCAGTAAAAATATTAGTATATGCTTTTTAAAAATAAACATAAAAATGTTGTATAATTTGATGAGAAATTGTTAAATATAAAAATTCAAAAATTTTGGTAATGCACATTAATAAATAGGATAAGGCTTTAAAAAATTAGTTTATCTGAAGATGACTATAACTGACTGAAACAATTAGATGGGCTGTAGGAACAATTATAGATCTATTTTTGAAATTGCACCGACCAGAATACTGAGAAACTTTGTTAACATACTAATTAGATAAGATTAGAATGTGTTAATAAACAAATGCCACTTTTTATCTGAATCTCATCTGAATAATATGACAAAAAATCTCGTTTGGATTAATGATCAGAAATTATTTTTATTGACTCATCTATCTTCTGTTGAATCTATTATATCCTCTTCAACTTTATACAAAGAAAAAAATTGAAAACTACCAGGCCTATGTTTCAACTGGCAACTGGATTATAAGATTGTTTATGTTCTTAATCTCTGAAAAGTACCCCAAAATATTTTAATAGCACTTCAATGTAGTTACACTTAGATATTTTAATTGTTGCATCATTATAACCTGATATAGTTCAAAATATGGAACCAGTTGGGAAAATAACTTTTCGTCACTATACACATTGCAATAAATATATTTGAGGAAATTTTTATGCTCTGTGTGTGTGTGTGTGTGTGTGTGTGTGTGTGTGTGTGTGTGTGTGTGTGTGTGTGTGTGTTGAGACCAAAATATAAATTTTGGACCAGATTTTAAGGGTGTGTATTTTTAAAATCTTGTATGACTGAAACTTTATGCCCATTGATTAGCAGTTTTCCTTCTCCCCCTAATGTAAGTCCTTGTTAACTACCATCCTGTTCTCTGATTCTGAGTTTGAGTATTTTTAGTTAGCTCAGATAAATGGAATTATGCAGTATAGTATTTATTCTTCTGTGGCTGGCTTATTTTGCTTAGCATAATGTCTTCAGGTTCATCTGTGTAGTGCTCATTTTTGGTATATTAATCTGTTTTCTGTTGCTGTAATAGAATACCACAGAGTGAGTAATTTATTTTAAAAAGTAACTTTATTTGGCTTGTAGTTCTGGGGATTAGGAAGCCCAAAAACATGGCACCAGCTATTGCTCTACATGTGCTGAGGATCTTCTTGCTGTGTCAGACATAACAGAAAAGCATAAGGGTAGGAGAGTGCATGCAAGAGAGAGCTCACTTTTATGTCAAAACCACTTTCATGATAAATAACCTATTGTCTTGATAATGACATCAATCCATTCATAACAGTATTAATTACCATTACCTACTTACCTCTCAAAGTTTCACCCTTTCAACACTGCTGTATTGGGAATTAAGTGTCCAATATGTAAACTTTGGGGGCCTGTTTAATAACACAGCAGCATAACTTATTATTAATAAGGCATATATATTAATAATATATATGTATTAATAATACATATATAATTGTATGTATATACTAAATTTTCTGTATCCATTCATGTGTCATTGGACAGTAGGTTGGTTCCACATCTTAGCTGTTGTGAATGATGTTGCAGTGACACAGCTATAAAGATATATCTTTAAGATTCTGATTTTAATGCTTTTGGATAAATACACCAAATTGTTATTGCCATATAGTAATTTTATTTTTTATTTTTTGAAGAACTATCATACTGTTTTTCACAGTGACTGCATTATTTTGCAATCCCAAAAACATTCTACAAGCATTCCAATTTATCCACAACCTCCCTCATAATCATTATTTTTTTGGTAATAGCCATTCTAATATGTGTGAGGTGAGATATCTCATTGTAATTTCAATTTACATTTCCCTGATGATTAGTGATGTTGAACATTTTTTCATAGACCTAATAGCCATTTGCATGTCTTCTTTAAGAAAATGTCTATTCAAGTCACTAGGCTATTTTTAAATCAGGTTATTTGTTTTTGCTATTATTTTGTTATGTTTTACTATTGTGTTGAGTTTCTTAGATATTATTAGATTAACCCTTAATAGATATATGGTTTGCAATATTGTTTTGCAAATTTCCCATTCCCTAGGCTACTTTTTCACTTTATTGATTCATTATTTTGCTGTGAAGAAGCATTTTAGTTTGATGTAGTCCCACTAGTCTATTAACTTTTCTTGCTTGTGCTTTTTTGGATCATATCCATACATCTTTGCCAAGATCAATATCATAAAGCTATTCCTCTATGTTTTCTTCTAGGAGTTTTACAATTTCTTTTCTAACATTTAACTTTGTGATTCATTTTGAATTGATTTTTTTATATGGGTAAAATATGGGTACAATTTCATTAATTTGCATGTGGGTATCAGTTTTATCAATACCATTTCTCCATTGTGTATTTTTGGCACCCTTGTTGAAGATCAATTAGTCATATATCTATTATTTATTTCTAGGATATCCATTTTGTTCCATTCATCTATATGCTGATCCTTTGCCAGTATAATACGTTGATTTCATTAGTATTGCTTTATAGTATATTTTAAAACCAGAATATGTGATGCATTCAGTTGTTCTTTTTTGAGATTATTTTGGCCATTTGGGATCATTTATGTTTTCATATTAATTTTATTGTATTTTATATTTCTGTAAAAAAAAAGCACTGAGATTTTTTAGGGATTGCATTCAATCTGTAGATAACTTTGTGTAGCATTGACATTCTGATCCATGAACATAAAAGATGTCTTTTCATTTATTGGTGTATTGTTTAATTTCTTTCATTAATGTTTTACAGTTTTCAGTGTACATGCCTTTTACATCCTTTGTTAAGTTTATTCCTAAGTATTTAATTTTTTGATATTATTGAAATGGGATTATTTTTTAATTTTCTTTTCTCAAAATTTATTTTTAGTATGTAGAAACACAACTGATTTTTACATGTTGATATTTTATCCTGCTAATTTACTGAATTAATGTATTAGTTCTAACAGTGTTTTGTGGAGCCTTTAGGGTTTTCCATATGTAAAATCATGTTATTCACAGAGATAATTTTGCTTCTTCCTTTCCAACTTGAATTGCATTTATCTCTATGTCTTGGCTGACAGTTCTGGCTAGGACTTTTAGTACTATTTTGACTAAAAGTGGCAAGAATAGATGTGATTGTCTTGTTCCCAGGAAAAACTTGCAGGTTTTCAGTATTGAGAATAAGTTTACCTAGTGGCTTATAATAAAAGGTCTTTATTATATTGAGGCACGTTTCTGGTATACCTAGTTTGCTAAAAGTTTTTCTGATAAAAGGGAGTTGATTTTGTCAAATGATTTTTCCTACACTAAGATAATGTGACTTATATGTACTAAATATATTTTATCAAATCTTTTAGATTGGTGAGTTTTTGATTTTGTACATTCTTTATATAGAATATACACAACATGTAAAATAATTAGAAAGCCAGATATCTTAGTAAGTATAATTAGCCAACATGAATTATATTCTTAAAAAACAATTGTGATTTTTAAAATGCAGTTACTTCTAGGGCAATTGTTTGATAGATAATCAGCAAGTGGCTAGAGAAAGAAAGAAAAAGTGAAAAAAGAAATACAGGAAGAAGAAAGAAAAGACAAAAAAAGATGATGATAGGTAGATGAAAGGAAGGAAGATAGGAAGAAAGAAAAGAAAGAAGAAAGAAAACAGAGCTTGGCTTAAAAATCTGAAAATTTGTTGCCTGGACAATATACAGTGTCAGATCCACTAATTTTCATCATTTTCTTTTTAAATTTCAACAGATTCTTTCCTTAGAAACAATGCACTTTTACACCTGCCATAGGATGAAATAAGTGAAGTCATTACATAAAATGTTGCATCTCTCCTACCTTGCTCTAGAACTTATCATAATTCAAAAAATCTCCAAGGAAGTTAACATTGAAAGCCCTGAACAATATTGAGTGCGAAAGACACTCAGCTTCATGACTGGAATGAAGATAATTGCTTACATCAAGAATTGGAATTGCCCTAAATTTGTTTCAAATTTCTGTACCAGTAAATCATCCTATTAACCAGAACAATCCTAAACTCATTTAACAAAGATAACCCAAATTACAGGGCAAAATTAGACATAAATTAATTTTTCCATGAAATGAAGGGAAGATAAAAAAAACATCCAAGGATATAGTTCTTTCTTTATCCTATCATTACACATTTGGTGGTGTTTTTCTAATAGTCTGAAGTCTTTTTAGCCTGGTCATCATCTTAAAATTCCTGCCAATGGATAGGAAGGTAAAGAACAGAAAATGCAACATTGCTTTTTTCCTCAAAATTCATGAAAATTGTTGTATTTACTGCTTCCATCCAGAGCCTTTTGGCCATGCCTAGCTGAACCAGAAATTGGTAAATGAAGACTTGGTTTGAATAGTATTAAAACTTCTACAGCTATTGGAAGGAAAAATTAACATGAGAATATGGAGGGACATTGTTTCTCTTTTGAAAATTGTTTTAAAAAGGAAAACACCATTAAAACTTTGTTTTTATAGAAAATATGGATTTTGCTATTTTTATTTTATTCAAAAATATCGAATTATCACTATAGAAATAATTTATTTAAATGATACAGAAACACCATAGATCTCAGCCTAAGTGTGTAGGTGTATTAGAGAGAGAGAGAGATAGAAAGAGAGAGAGGAAGATATTAGGTGACTAGGAGGGGTTCATTTATTAAACTACTCAAAGGATAGGTTAGTCTCAAAGCACAAATACTAATGGTACTTTTGATAGAGACATCTTATGAATTTGAGAATGCCACTGTTAACTTTAAAAACAAGTTCTAGTTTATAGATAAAATATAATCAAGCAAACAAACATGAAGAACAAAAATGAGAGCTACAAGGTATTGAAAACACTTTCAGTAATTGTATGGGTTTTTTTATTATTTTATTTTGAAATGCTGTTAGATTTAAAGAAACATAGCAAAGATAGTGCAGAGAATTCTTGTGTAACATCTCCCTAGCTCCCCTTAGTGATAACAAGTTACATAGTGTGGTAAATTACCAAAATAGTTAACATTACAATTCTATTACCTACATATTTTATTTATAGTTTATTACTGTCTCTGTTCGTGTTGTTTGTTCTGTTCTGCTCTTCAATCCAGGATACCACATTGCATTATTCCTCATCTCTCCTGACTCTCCTCCTCCAATCTGTGATAGTTTCAGTCTTTCTTTGTCTTACATTACCTTGACCATTTTTTAAATAATACTCGTAAAATATTTTGCAGAATCCCAGTCCATTTGGGTGTGTCTGATATTTTCTCATGATTATATTGTGGTCATGACCTTTCAAAAAGAATACCATAGAAGTGATATATCCTTCTCTTCACATTATGACAAGGGGAACAAGGCACTTACATGACTTGTTATATGTGATGTAACTTTTATCCCTACAGGCTGGTGATTGCCAGGTTTCTCCAATGTAAAATTAGCATTTTTCACTTTTTATATTCTATTGATTAAAAGTAAGTTAACTTGGCCACAATAGAGCAGAAGGAAATTAAACTCCACCTCTTAAAATGTAGTGAAATAAGAGAAAAATACATCAAAAGTATATTTAAAACTTTTTAAATGAACTTTTTTCAACAGATGAAATAGCATGGGTGATTCTCAAACAATAAATCACAATAAAACAAAAATAAAAGCTGCTACTTTACATAATTCAAAGACTTTATTTGTTACTATTATAAAGTTGTCCTTCACTTTAATACTGAACATTTAATCAATAGCTGCATGTTCTACTTCTGAGATTAAAATTGCTTTCCCCTTGCATTCTGGAAACAGTAATTTTAAATGTAAATTTAGAATCATGATAAGGACTTGATAATAAGTTTTCTTCTTTCTTCTATGAAATAAAAAAAAGTGACATGAGATTTTATACACCAGGATGTATGAAGATTTATATACCAGGATGTAGGAAGATTTTTCAAGTAATTTAGAACCGTTTTATTATATTTATTTGATCTTATTTTTGTGTGCAGTTAAAATTCTAAAATATGATCTTCCTTTTCATAAATATCTGTTTTATTACATTTTGTTTTAATTGTCCGATTTTTTTCTCATAGACATTTATAAATCTACATAATTTTATTATTAAAATTCAAAAGTTATTTAAAGTACCTAAGCATGTGCATATTTAAAACAGAAAAAAAAATCATATTTTATAACATACAGTGACCAAATTGTGCATGTGGGGGAGGCTCAGCTCCCCAGAGAGGATGTTCTTCCAGGCCCTTGGTCCTTCACTCACCCAAGAATGGGACAGGGGACCACGCTGGGTGCAGTGAAAGATTAAGTAAATATCGGACCCCAAAGAGTTTTGCAGAAAGTGATTTATTTAGGCAGAGAAAGAGAAAAAGGAGAGAGAAAAGGAAGAGAGCAGCTTCCACGAGGTTGTGGAAGGAGATCCAGACATGGAGTCCGCCTAGATGTGAGAGAAGGGGGAATTTTAACCTGGGCAGAATTCCCACCCCATTTAAGTCTTTTTGGACTATGAAAGGAGTTCCTTTCAACTTCCGCTGGAGTGATTGATCTTGGACTTTTGTCCAGTGCATGCAAAAGTTAAACAAAGACCTTTAAGTCTCCCACATGGAGATGTGGGAGAAGGCAGCTCGGGCATGTCGCTTGGAAGTTCTTGCATTTGAAACTACGCCCGCTTGTATTCCTTCCATACATTATACAACACAAATTCTTATTTTGTGCTACTAAGCTCTAGATAGGTGAAATAAAGGCATGATGTAATTTGATCTCACTTTGCAAGCAGGAGGTTGATCTAAAGGTCTGCATGGATTCATTATGTTTGAGGAAGTTGTAAATATTTTCTCCTCTGCTCTTATTTACTTATTTATTTATTTTTGAGACAGTGTCTTGCTCTGTCACCCAGGCTGGAGTACATTGGCACAATCTTGGCTCACTGCGACCTCTGCCCCCTGAGTTGAAGCTATTCTCACACCTCAGCCTCCTGAGTAGCTGGGATTACAGACATGTACCACCAATCCCAGCTAATTTTTTGCTCCTTTAAATCTCTATGGTTCAAGAGGTCATTTGTCAGAGTTAAGCTGAAGGATTTAAAACAATAATCTGATAACAATTATTTTCTTGTTTCTTCTTATTCCTATTATTTATGACACGAACAGTTTCTTTAACTAATTGAGGAAATCACTGTGTTGGACATGAATATGTACTGCCTACATCTTTCTGCTGGGTAAAACTTGTTTTTCCAGCTGCTGAGAACACTTTCTGGCTGAGAGCTTTCAGCTACCACCCTCCAGAGGAATGCCTCAACTGCAGAGTACCAGTTACTAAAGACCCTAGCCTTCCTGTGGTAGACTACAGCCAAAAAATATTCAAGGAAAGGTTACAAATGTCAAGTTATTTTGGTCTAACACAAGACAATTCTGATTGACAGTTCAGGTTCACAGCTCTTTGAAGGGTCAGCTGAGACTATCATGGGATATATCTGCAGTTTGACTTACTTTCTGCCCAGTGCCGTTTTCATTATCCAATGGTTGATTCCTAATAAATATTGTGCACTCCAAGCTTTACCTCAAAGTCATAGATTCTCTTTTATATCCCTTGTATTTCCTGTTCTCTTTTACTGCTTGACTACAAAAACCTAGCAATTACCTTTTGGCTTCATGTCTTTTAAGTCTACTCTTGCCTCCGATATTTGAAATAATATTTTTCCACCTTTCCTATGGACACATTTGCCCACGTTAGCATTCTTATATTATATTCCACATTTGAGATATCAAAATTGTTAATTGATTTAATAAATGCCAAACCTATTATGCATATACTTTCTACAATATACTGTTTGGAGAACAAGAGTATAATATATCATTTAAAAAATAGACAGATCTTGAGAATGTATTTGTCAGGCTTCAATGCATCTGAATAGCTTTTGGAAGTCATTCTCAATTCTCATTTTATGCCAGGTATGTGAACATATGGATAATCTTTCAGCATATACACTTCATGTCAACTATAAAACAATACGCATATTAGTAGTTTAATTTCATATATAATTATGGGACAACTTAATATCGTTCTAGGATTTTTTTGCTTGTATTACACAAAAAACATGAAAGTACAACCCTTTGTTTTGGCATTTCAATTTTACTGATATTACAAAATTAGAAATGAAATACACAAAGTACTATGAAAAAGATTTCAAATGGGCCTCTTAATTTGGAAATGTTATACCATAAGTATTGGGAAAAGCATATTTTGTTGTTTATTCTTACTGGTGATTAAAAAATTGTAAGTTAAACAATACTAGATCGTCATTTGTTACCCACGAAATTGAAAAGATACAAATAATAATGTTGTTTACCTTCAAGGAAATTCTTTATTATTTTACACTATGTGAATGGATAAAATTTGGCATTTTTTTTTTAAGGAAAGCAATGTGGCAAATCATTTGAAAAGTGTTTCCATAGTCATACACTTTATACTAGTATTTTCTTGCAAATGGAAAATAGAAATTAAGGCTATTATTTTAGTCTAAGTTTATTCTAAGCACTGGATATATATAATAATTTGTACCAATTAAAAATAAGCTTAACAATAATTTATACTGAATATAAATTTCCTATTATAATGGAGTATAATAAAACATTTATAAAATTGATGATCTATATGGAGATAACAATTAGATATTTACTTCTATTAAGTGTTAGTCATCTCTAGGTTTCTGAGTTTGTGGGGTTTTTTAAAAAAATCTATCTATACCTATTTTCTAATTTTCTAAAATACTTTAATAATTAAAAACAATTGGGCAACAGACAAATCAGTCTAAAATATGAACACTATAACTTTATAAAAATAAAAATGTCATTATATTTGTTTCAATAATAATTCTCTGGTAGCTAAAGGCTATTACAATTATAACATGGGAGATAGGTTTGCTATAAAACCACTGTTTCATAAATTCTCAAGGGAACACAATCCTTGTAGGATGCTTAAATATTATTATGTTTTTTTCCTACTAAATAGCTGAAGGAAATTAATTCACTCAACACTATTGACTGTAGTATTAGTCTGTTTTCACACTGCTATAAAGAACTACTTGAGACTGGGTAATTTAGAAAGAAAAATGGTTTAATTGACTCATAGTTCCACATTGCTGGGGAGGCCTCAGGAAACTTACAATCCAGGTAGAAGGCAAAGCGTAAGCAAAACACACCTTATATGGATGGAGGAGAGGAAGAGAGAGAGAGCTCAAAGGAGGAAGTACCACATTTTAAAACTATCAGATCTTATGAGAACTCACTATCATGTGACCAGCAAGGGGAAAATTCACCCCCATGACTCAGTCAATGCCCACCAGTTCCCTCCCTCTAGATGTGGGAATTACAATTTGAGATGAGATTTGGGTGGGGACACAGAATCAAACCATGTCATTCCACTCTTGGCCCTTTCCAATTCTCATATCCTTCTCATATTTCAAAACACAATTGTGCCTTTCAACAGTCCTGCAAAGTCTTAAGTCATTTCTGTTTAACCTAAGGGTCCACATCAAAGTCTCATCTGAGACAAGGCTTGTCCCTTCTGCTTATAAGCCTGTAAAATCAAAAGCAAGATAGTTACTTCAAAGATACAATGAGGGTATAGATATTGGGTAAATGCTGTCTTCCAAATGAAAGAAATTGTCCAAGACAATGGGGCTACAGGCCCCATGAAAATCTGAAACTCAACAAGGCACTTAGTTATTAAAGCTGTAAGCTCGAAAATAATCTCCTTTGACCCCATGACACACATCCAGGGCATAATTTTGCAAGAGTGGGCTCTTAATGCCTTGGGCAGCTCTGCCTCTGTAGCTCTGCAGGATACAACTCCTGCCACTGCTTTTCTGGTCTGGCATTGAGTGTCTGCGGCTTTTCCAGTAACACAGTACAAGCTGTCAGTGAATCTACCATTCTGGGATCTGAAGGATGGTGGCCCTCTTTTTACAGTTCTACTAATCAGTGTCCCACTGGGGACTCTGTGTGGGGTACCTGACTTCACATTTCCCCTCTGCATTTCCCTCATAGATATTCTCCATGAAGTTTTTGTCTCTGCAGCAGACTTCTGCCTAGAAATCTGGGTGTTTCCATATATCCTCTAAAATCTAGGCAGAGGTTCCTAAACCTAGTTCTTAAATTCTGTGCACCCATAGGCCCAGAACTATGTGGAAGTTGCCAAGGCTTGGAGCTTACACCCTCTAAAGCAATGGTCTGAGCTGTACACTATCCCCTTTTAGCAATGGCTGGAGCTGAAGCAGCTGGGGTGAAGAGTTCCATGTCCCAAGGCTGCACAGAGCAGCAGCAGGGCCCTGAGCTGGGCCCACAACACCATTTTGCTCTCCTAGACCTCTGGGCCTGTGACAGGAGGGCCTGACATGAGAATCTCTGAAATGTCTTGTAGTAATTTTCCTCATTGTCCTGGCTATTAACATTCAGCTCCTTGTTACTTATGCAAATTTCTGCAACTGGCTTGAATTTCTCCCCAGGAAATGGATTTTTCTTTCCTATCATATGTCACACTGCAAATTATCCAAACTTTTACACTCTGCTTCCCTTTTAAACATAAGTTCCAATTTGAGAGCATCTCTTTGTGAACTAATATGACTGTACATTTTCAGAATAAGCCAGGTCACAAATTCAGTGCCTTGCTTAGAAACTGCTTCTGCCAGAATGCCCTAAATCAAAGCTCAAAGTTCCACAGATCTATAAGGCAGGGTCAAATGCCACCAATCGCTTTGCTAAAGCACAGCAAGAGTGACTTTTATTCCAGTTATCAGTAAGTTTCTCACCTCCATCTGAGACTGCCTCAACCTGGACTTCATTGTCCACATCACTATCAGCATTTTGGACAAAACCTTTCAACAGATCTCTAGGGAATTCCAAACTTTCCCACATCTTCCTGTCTTCTTCTGAGCCCTTGAAACTTTTTCATCCTCTGCTTATTACTCAGTTCCAAAGTAGCTTCTACATTTTTAGGTATTTATATAGCAGTATCCCACTCTCCTGGTACAAATTTTCTGTATTAGTACATTTTCACACTGCTATAAAGAACCATTTGAGACTGTTTAATTCATAAAGACAAAAGCTTTAACTGATTCATAGTTCCACATGGCTTGGGAGGCCTCAAGAAACTTACAATAATGGCAGAAGGTGAAGGAAAAGTAAGGCCCATCTTACAAGGTAGTGGGAGAGAGAGAGAGCAAGTGGGGAAGTGCCACACTTTCAAACCATCAGATCTCATGAGAAGTAACTCACTATCACAAGAACAGCAAGGAAGAAATCCACTCCCATTATTCAGTTACCTCTCGCTGTGTCCTTCCTTCAACAGTTGGAGATTATAAGTTAAGATGAAAGTTGGGTGGGGAAAAAGAGCCAACACATATCAACTGCCTTTAATGTTGAAGGTAATATGCTTCACTAATCTACATCTTAGTTTTAATAACTGTAAAACACATAGGAATGAAAGTTGTAAGAGATGCACATGATGAGGAAACATTATATTGGATATCAGGAGGTGTTTACACAGATACCACTGGTGAGATACATTTACACTGACACCAGAACGGTGTTCCAAAATGAAATCTATTTTCTTTATAGATTATCCTGCCTCACTTATTTTATGGTAGCAATGTAAGAACAGACTAACACACTTTATCTCTTATCTCTGCCATGTAAAGATACAAGAAGACAATGACCATCAGCAAACCAGGAATCAGGTCCTCACAAGACACTGACTGGCCACCTTCAACTTGGATTTCCAAGCCTCCAGAACTGTGAAATAATGTTTGTTGCTTAAATGACGCAGTTGTTAAATTCAGTTACGATAGAGATCAAGTCAGAAAATCGTGAACAAACAAAGTCAGTTAGGCCTCATAAGTAACCTCAGCTTTACTTGATTTTCAAACACAAGCAAAACTTAACTTGATCTTTTTCTTGTAAATGCCTGTAAAAAGGAAAAAAAAAATCTTAAGGTCAACCAATCTGAAGCAACCAACAAGCAAAACTACATATAGGAAATTTCCAATGGAATAGAACAAAAAAGTCAAGAGTATAACTGTAACCAGTTAAATATTTTATTTGCTTAACTTTTATGGTAAGCATGAAAGTAACTGTTATTTTACTGTATTAAATATCACAAAAGCCTTCCCCATGTGTTCCCTTGTTGGAGTTTATGGACCACTTCTGGTTTAGAGCTGCCTGATTAATGAATAGTTGTTTGCTCAGAGACTTTCTAAAATTTTATTGTGCTTAGTTTATGTTTTGACACCATCTATGTTATTTTTGTCATAGAAACCCAAACTGACTTAGACATTTGAATATTCTTAATTAGCAGGATACATATAGAAATTTCCCAGCAGTTATACATGTGCCCCATAATTTGTTTTTATTTATTTATTTTTTGATCTTGTCAGTAACTAGAAACTGTGTTTAGCTGAGGTTATCTCAAAACTAGGCCAAAAAAAGTACTGAGAAATGATCCACTTCTGTTGGTTTTATTTAAGTGTTTAGTGGTTTCTGCTTTTGTTTGTTTGAAGAGGGGTTAATAGTAGTAATACAAGAGGAATTTCTTCATTACAAGAAACACTTATTTTTGTAAAATACTGCAATTGCTGAGAATTTCAGGAAGCTGAAAAAGGGAAAACAAAGAGATGTTTTGTTGTGTAAACTATGAGGTTTTTTCAAAGACTCAGTGATATGAAACTACTAGTGTCTGAAATGAGCAAATAACAAAGATATGTTTTCAAAAAATAGATACTTTTGTTTAAGTCATTCAAACAAAAATTTTTTTTTGAAATCTATTTTGAATATTTAGCTAACAAGTTAAATGTAGAAATAGCTAAGTCTTCTAAATGAAAATCAAAATAATTTTTCAAAAGAAATGATTTTAAACAAAATATGCATATGCAAACCCTTACTGTTTCTACTGGGAAGATAACACAAAAATAAAGTACAAGGTAATTAATCTGAACAACCTAAAAACTTTGTATTAGTCCATTTTCATTCTGCTGATAGACATATCTAAGACTGGGAAACTTACTAAAGAAAGAGGTATAAAAGACTAACAGTTCCACATGGCTTGGGAGGCCTTACAATCATGATGGTAGATAAGAGAATAGAGCTTGGACAGGGAAACTCCCCCTTATAAAAGTGTCAGATATCATGAGACTTATTCACTATCACAAGAATAGTATGGAAAAGACCTAACCCATGATTCAGTTACCTCCTACCAGTTCCGTTCCACAACATGTGGGAATTGAAGCTGAGATTTGGGTGAGGAAACAGAAAATCAATATCATTCCTTCTCTGGCCCCTCCAAAATATCATGTCCTTATATAAATCAATCATACCTTCCCAACATCCCCAAAATTGTAACTCAATTCAGCATCAACTCAAAAGTTGACATTCCAAAATCTCATCTGTGACAAGGCAAGTCTCCTCCATCTATAAGCCTGTAAAATCAAAAGTTAGTTACTTCTTAAATGCAATGGGGGTACAAGAATTGGGTAAATACACCCATTCCAAATGGGAGAAATTGGACAATACAAAAGTGCTACAGGCCCCACGCTAGTCTGAAACCCCGTAGGACAGTCTAATTTAAAGCTCCAAAATATGTCCTTTAACTCCATGTCTCATATCCAGATCATGCTGATGCAAGAGGAGGGTCCCATGATCTTGGGCAGCTCTACTTCTGTGACTTTACAGGGTACAGCCTTCCTCTCAGCTGCTTTCACAGGCTGGAAGTGAATGTCTTCAGCTTTTCCAGGTGCATGGTGCAAGCTGTTGGTGTATCTACCATTCTGCGTTCTGAAGGACAATGGCCGTCTTCTCACACCTCCACTAGGTGGTGCCCCTGTAGGGACTCTGTGTTGGGGCTCTGACCTCATATTTCCCTTCTGCACTGCCCTAACAGAGGTTCTCCCCATGAGGGCCCAGCCCCTGCAGGAAACTTCTAACTGGGCATCCAGGCATTTTCTTACATCCTCTGAAATCTAGGCAGAGGTTTCCAAACCCCAATTCTTGACTTCTGTGCACTTGCTGGCTCAAAATCACATAGAAGCTGCCAAGGCCTGGGGCTTGCACCTTCTGAAGCCATGGCCCAAGCTCTATATTGGCCCCTTTCAGCCATGGCTGGAGTGGCTGGGAGGCAGGGCTATAGAACAGGAACTCTGGGCCCAGCCCATAAAATCATTTTTTCCTTCTAGGCCTTGGGGCCTATGATGGGAGAGTCTGCTGTGAAGACCTCTGTCATGCCCTAGAGACATTTTTCCCATTGTCTTGGGGATTAACATTCAATTCCTTGTTCCTTATGCAAACTTCTGCAGCCAGCTAGAATTTCTCCTCCAAAAATGGGATTTTCTTTTCATCGCATTTTCAGGCTGCAAATTTTCTAAACTTTTGTGCTCTTCTTCCCTTATAAAACTGAATGCATTTAACAGCACCCAAGTCACATCTTGAATTCTTTGCTTCTTAGACATTTCTTCTGCCAGATACCTTAAATCATTTCTTTCAAGTTCAAAGTTCTACAAATCTCTAGGGCAGGGACAAATGTTGCCAGTCTCTGTACTAAAACATAACAAGAGTCACCTTTTTTCCAGTTCCCAACAAATTCCTCATCTCTATCTGAGACTACATTAGACTGGACTTTATTGCCCATATCCCTATCATCATTTTGGACAAAGCTATTTTATAAGTCTCTGAGAAGTTCCAAACTTTCCCACATTTTTCTGTTTCCTTCAGAGCCCTCCAAACTGTTCAAACACTAGCCTGTAACCCAGTCCCAAAGTTGCTTCCACATTTTGGGGTATCTTTTCAGAAGCATTCCACTAATACATATTTACTGTATTAGTCAATTTTCTCATTTTTGATGAAGACATATCCAAGACTGGGCAATCTACAAAAGAAAAAGTTTTAATGTACTAACAGTTCCACCTGGCTGAGGAGGCCTCACAATCATGGTGGAAGGTAAGGCCTGTCACTTCTTACATGGCTGCAAGTAAGAGAAGAGAGTTTGTGCAGGGAAACTTGCCCTTATAAAACCATCAGATCTCATGAGACTTATTCACTATTATGAGAACAGACAGGAAAGACTTGCCCCATGATTCAATTACCTCCCACAGGGTCCCTCCACAACATGTGGGAATTCAAGATGAGATTTGGGTGGGGACACAGCCAAACCATCACAAATATGCTAATAAAAAGCCATATTATTCCAATTTTTAAAATAAGTCTCCTAAAGAGTAATATTTATTGCATTTTATAAGCCAGTAGAACTCTACTATTTTGGATATAGTTCCCAGAAAATTTTTGAGAAGTATTTAGAGCAAAGGTGAGACATTTTCCATTGAAAACTAAAAATGAGACAATTAGAGTTATGTGTTTCATGGTGTACAGCAATGTAAAATACACAGCCTACCTATGAGATATATTTGCCTCCAAAACTGGATTTAAATCTAGTTATATACACATCTAGTGTAGAGAAAGTATAGTGAAAATAGGAACAAGAAATGAAATACCTTCAGAAATGAATTAGTCAAATTCAGAATATCAGCCATTTTAAGAAAATTTACCTCATTTCTTCAAAAAAGTCAATGGCAGCATGAAAAAAGGAGAATGAGAGGGACAAGAGTGTTATAGATTAAGAGAGACATAGGAGATATAACAACCAAATAAAATGATTGCACATTGTTTAAATTCTAATTTGAATAGATCAACTAATTTTATAATACAATAAAGTAGACAAAGTATTGAGTGTTAGGTGATATTCAGATATTTTTGTTAATTGCATTAAATGTGATAATGAAATTGTCATTATTTTAAATCCATCACTTATTAGATACACATTGGAATGTGTGATGGTGAAATGACATCATGCCCTGTATCTGCTTTAAGATATTGCACCACAAATAGAGGATAGAATGAAACAGTTGAAATAAGATATGTATTACTGTTAATGGCAGATTTTAAAGAAATGGTGGTATGCTGAATTCTGCACTTCTTGTACATTTGGATTCTTTATATATAAAGCTCAATATCAGGGTAAGCATTTATAAATATCATCATGTGCCACCTAAGGATGTTTTGGTCAATGACAGACCACATATATGCATATATGATGGTGGTACCATAAAATACTATTGCATTTTTACTCAAACATTTGTAGGTTTAGATACTCAAATACTTACCATTATATTACAGCTGCCTACAGTATTTAATACAATAACATGCTGTATAGGTTTATAGACTAGGAGCAATAGGCTGCATCACAAAGCCTAGGCATAGTGTGGGCAATACTCTACGTCTTTGTAAATCCGATCTGTGATGTTTGCAAACAAAAAAATTGCTCAATGAGGCATTTCTTATAACATACTTCCATCATTAAGCAATGCTTGACTGTAATTTTTGAACTGTAAAATTCCAAAAATAATTTTACTAAAGGAATAAATCTGAACTTACAGAAAAGAACTAGAAAAAGACAATCCATGGAAAATGTATTTCAAAAAAATGTCAAAGAATGTAAATGTGCACATTTGTATGTGTATATCTTTATATCTACATATCTATTGATTTAAAAAAAAAACTAAGTTCAGAATATTGTTCTTATCTTTTGCATATTGGCTTCAATTGTATCCAGGTAGTAAGAGGTAAATTACTAAATGTGAGTAATTTACTAAATGCAAGTGGGTAAGTAGAGTCCTGGTCAGATGTTTTAAGAAAGCAGATATATTTCTAATTATTTTTGTGAAAAAAGACAGCAGATGTTTTATAGGGAGACATTGTCCCATTGATCTACAGATTTAAAAGCTAAAATTGGGGCCAGTGTTCTTGAAAACAGAGTGGTACTAACATGACTAGATATGTGATTCTTTTTCTTGCAGTATTAGGCAGGCTTGATGGAGCTGTGGAAGTTCAGAATTTGATTCAATTAGGATTGAGTGCTAGCTAAAGAAGCATAATGGATATGAATATATTTAATTAGGTTTACCTACCACTCTTGAAACTTCGCATTTGCATAAAAGGAGCAAAGATGTTACATCCACAAATAAAAATACAGTTCATATTATTTACCTAGCACTTTATAGTAACAAAGGAGAGATATTTTAAATTATTACTTAAGGATTAAGATATTCAAATATTTTAACTATATGTTGGGTAAAATATTTAACTTTTATTTAATGGCTCTTGGATTTTATTAAGATCACTAATGTGTTTACGAATATGTTTTCCAAATATAGGTCATATTGTTTAGTTTTTCTATGAAAAATCTTGAAGTGAATGAGGAAGTTGTAAAATGATAAATTCAGTTGGCAAAGACAATCATTGTGGTAATTGTAGCAAGACTGTCAATTGCCATTCCTTTTCTAGTTATTTAGTCACTTTAGTACTCATGAATTTAGTACTTGTGAATTTCATTCCTATGTATCTAAGGCTACCATCATTTTTAATTTCTCTTAAGTCTCTCAATTTTCATCAACTTTCAATAAAACAGTCACCATGGGCAATATATATAAATATTAGGACTATTTTCACTTCTTTATGTTGAAGTTTATTATTATTATCAGTTCTCCAGAGGAAAAAACATAAAAGTGGGTCTTTTAGATGACAGAATTAATTCCTAAACACTGAAATAATTTAGTATGGGTCCAGCACAGTGGCTCATGGCTCTAATCCCAGCACTTTGGGAGGCTGAGGTGGGTAGATTGCCTGAAATCAGGAGTTCAGATCAGCCTGGGCAACATGTTAATACCCCGTCTCTACAAAAAATTAGCAAGGCATGATGGCATGTGCTTGTGGTATGAGCTACTCGGGAGGCTCAGGTGGGGCTTGAGCCTAGGAGGTGGAGGTTGCCGTGAGTGAAGCCAGCACCACTGCACTCCAACCTGGATGACAGAGTGTGATTCCAACCCCCCAAAAAAGGAAAGAAATAATGTAGTAATTAATTTTAGCCTGAAGGTCTTGCTTATGACAACCTCCTACTTCCCCCCCAAAAAACTGATGCTTTATTTGGATGTTGTACCTGAGCAAGTTAGAAGGAAAGTGTCACACTCTGAGTTCCAATTGAGAGTCGTTTACTGCTGGCAACTGAGAGTCAGCTCGTGTTCAAAATCTCTCGGCCCCAAAGAGGGGAATGTGATTTCCTGTTATACCTAACCTAGAAGAGCAGGGAGGGGGAGTCTAGCTGAAGCAGAATTTTACAGACGCAGAACAAGCAAGCTAGTAGGAGGAAGCTGATAACCAGGGGACAGGAGGTTCCCATAGTTGCTGGTTACTAAGAGTATTTCCATACGGTCATCAAGGAGGGTAGCAGGGGGGCACTTTTCATACAATCAATCACCGAGAGGAGGTCCAAGGAGAGGTATTCACAATAGCAGGTGTGCTTGCCAAGCAGGATGTGGTTACAATGGTTACAAGGCTCTGAGTACAGCGTGACCCTGCTGTGCACCCAAGGCAGAAATGGCAGGGAGGTAGAGGCTAAAATGGAATTTACAGCAAAGATGGAGTCAGTTAGGCTAGCACAAGTTAGGCTCTCACATGGATACACAGAAAGTTAATGCATCCTCACTAAAACACCTGCCTTTGTTTTAATTCTTATTGTAAAATCTTTATGTGTGCACAAGGCAAAATGATCTGTTGGCCCCTTATTCATCGTTGAGGTCACACTCACTGATTGATGCTAAAGTAATCAATAGCAGCATCCTTAAGAGGACATGCATTTTGGGGGAAAAAACCGATAAATTACTCAATGTTCTGTGAAGTCTTTGTTAAGCAAATTAAAAATGTAAATTCATATGTATTCCAATTCAGCTGTCATACTTGTAAACAAACTATTAGAAATAAGATATCTTTAGAGGACATTTAATTACTCATCCAATTCAATTCAAATCTTTTGTGGAGGAGCAATACTTAATGATATTAACCCAGAGATACTCTTGCCTTAGAACTTCTGCAATTACACTGTCTCTTACTGAGAAATATAGCTGAAATTGTCTATCCCTGTGAAAGGTGATTAGACTCATTTCTGTTATGTTAAGCAAGTCAACATTTTCTACCTACACAGATATCATAAGAAGGTTATACTCAAGCCAAGACAATGATATTTCAGATTTTTTTCCTAAGAAAAATACATATAGAGTGAACCCAAATACTCCACTTTTATCTAGGGTGGCTTGCCATAAGAATCTTCCCAGTAGAGGAGAATCAATTACACTTTGAGAAGACCATCTGGTCTAAATTAAGAACTTTAGTAATCTTAAGCTTTGAAAAATATTACAAATATCCTAGAGGTAAATTTAAATAAATATGACACCAAATCATAAAATAAAACTTAAAACATAACCAAAATACACACAGACACACATATTGATATTGATAGTTAACATGTGGAACATAATGAAGGTGCTGTTTAAGAACTAGTTTACAGATAGAGAAGTGTCAGAATAAGAGATTTCCAAAGTTTTTGTTGCTGGCACAGTACTACTTAGTTCCAGTCATGCCCACAGCTGTCTAGTACTTGCTCAGGAAGCAGGTGCTTTTTATAGGCTGTACAGATGAAATCCCTAATCAGGTTTGCTGATTGGTGGTGATTCATTGTATTTCTCATCCTGAAAGGAAATCAAAGAAGCAATGGCTGACAATTCTCTAATAGCTAGTCATCCTCAGAAGTCTTTCTGATTGTTATTTTCTCACTTTCTAAAACTTTAAATTTTATAATATTGCAAAGACAATTTAGAATAAACTCTAAAATCTTTTAATAATACAATCATTTTATTTTTACAGGTAAAACTTCTACCCTATGGTCATTAGCCAGCACTAGTTCTCCACTGTCTATAAGCTAATCCTGATTAGAACATATTCATTGTACAAAAATGACATTGTATGTCTGCAAATTATTTGAAAACTGAATAATATTGCTATGGTTTGAACTTTTGATTGCCCCAACATTTATATGTTGAAATCTAAAGCTTGAAGGTGATGACATTAGCAGTCAGAGTCTCTGGGAGGTAGTTAGGTCATGGGGGAAGATACTTAAAGAATGGCATTAGTGCCTTTATAAAAGAGGCTCAAGAGAGACCCCTAGCCTTTCTTTCATGAGAGGACACTGTAAAATTTGTCATCTATGAACCAGAAAATAGGACCTCAAGAGACACTGTATCTGCTTGTATCTTGATGTTATACATCCTAGCTCCAGAGTTGTGAGAAATAAATTTCTATTGTTCATATACCTTCTAGTCAGTGATATTTAATGATGGCAGCCAAAGGGAATAAGACAGATAGTATGCAATTATCAAAATTGGTAGAATATACAAGTAGAGCATAGGATTGTTTCTCTATTTTGCCTTGAGAAGTACCAATGCCATCTTTTAAATGCTCCATACGCTAACCTGCCTAGTTAATATAAACACTATTAAATTTATTCTCTCACATTTATAAATCATATTTGCTTGTTTATATCATTTTTTCCATGATAAAATCCTTGAGGAAAGTGATTTTATCTTGCTTGTATTCTTGTTCATAGCATTTAACTCCATTTTAGACATCTGGCTTTCATTTTATCATCTGGCTTTCAACAGATACTTGCTAAAGTTTTAATAAATTGTGAATTACGAAAGACTTCTGATGAACAGCTTTGAATTCATATATGTCATTATCACTTTCATTTGTAATCAATAATTTTATATAAGATTGACTCACTTTTGTGCAGAAATGGAGACCCTGACAAATAAATATTCAAAGAACAATCTGGAAAAGAACTATGAGCTTCTTGAGAAATAGTGACAGGTAAGGAGAAAGGACATTGCATGTTGAATGCCATCCAAGTCTGAAAGTGCTGGATAGTAGCTTAAATTGTGTTATGTTCTCCAGAATGACCAGTTCTAACAAGGTTTTAGATATCCATGTCTTCATTAAAAAATGGCACTCCTGAGGAAATATCCATTAACGATCTAGTGTTTGCTAGACTTATTGATGTTTGCATTTCTCTTTCTTTAACCTATTAATGTCAATACTCCTGCTGCTAATTTATTTTATTAATTTGGCATGAGTGTTGGTGTTATTTCAATTCTATAGAATATCAATGGTGCTACATCATTGATGTCCGATCTCTTAGCATTGGAGCTGACTTTTCTTGACAATTTCTTTAGGCCTGGTTTCCTCTATTTGGAAAGATAACTAGATCAATAGGTATTTGTCTGTGTATTTATCACTCTCTATCTCTTTAACTCATCCTGGCCCTCCAAGTTGGGTGTGATTCAGTCCCTAGTCTGGACTTAAAATACAGAAAGCAGAGACACATGGGCAAGACATTCGTTAATTCAGTCAAGTGCAAATATTACCCATTTACCTGCTTTCACCTTCACCTCTGATTCATAGCTGTGTCTTTGGAAAGGGAAATTTAATCCTGGTAGCTCAGTCTCCTAATGATAAAATAAGGGGGTTTTAGAATAAAAATCTTTCCTTAGTTACTTATCTCTTTCTAATGAATTTGTCCTCGAACTGATTTTTTTTCTGTTTTTGTGCCTGGCCTTATTTTCAGGGTAAGTTTCCTTTTTTAATGCTACAAGTCTCTGCAAGAAGTTATTTTCACTTCTTAAAGACAGGCTAACTTCAATGAGGGGACAATTTGGCCAAGATCTACTTTAATTTACTTCTTTTGAATAGACTACAATTCTGATATCTTTACTTCTGTTGATGTAATTAGTCCAGTAAAACTATTTGCAATAAGTGATTAGCAAATAAATAAATAGCCAAACCTTGAGACAATTACAGTATGTAATACAATTGTTATAGGAGTCCATTCCATGAATATAAGTTCCAAACATGAATATTACCTTAAAGAATACCATGTGCATTTTTTTTTAACAAAATATTATCTGGAATTTTGTCTCTGGCTTTTATAAATATAGAAATAGTCAAACCAGTGTGAGACGTTTTCTTTCCATTAAAGCTGAGCAAAAACCTTTTTTAAAAAGGTAGCATTTTACTTTGATTTCCACTCCCAGGAAGAAAAATAGTCTAAAATAACATAATAAAGTTTTTGCAGTATATTCTTATCAAATTTTCCCTCAGAATAATGCTTTCAGGGAATTCAGAGCTTAAGTTTTACTATTAGCAGTCTTTTAGAGACTTTGTCTTCCTTTTAGTGTTACTCCTTTTAAGACGTTATTCCTTCTTTGTGTTTTTTACCTCACTACTTTACTTTGAATTGGCATGTAGTTGGCAATTTTTATAGCTAAGAGCAAAAAGAAGGGAAATTAAACATTCAACGAAATGAGAAAAGATAGTGCAAGGAAATCTAGACATGTTTCATTGGTTAGAAACTTAAGAACTTAAAGTTACATGTATTAAGGACCTTTGGGGTAATATATTATCATAATATTTCTACTTGCATGTTTATGTGGTTCCCCACCTTACATGTAATCCGCTGAAGTCATCTCGGTTGACTTAACTTCTGCATGCTTTTCCTCTGAATAGATGAAGTTGAGGTTATGTATAACTGATCTTAATGTAATTCTTAGATGCAGTAGATACAACATACAGCATTTATCAGGAAGGCACAGTTAAGGTTGTGTTTTTGGGTGAAGGACAGATGCTATAAAATGTAAGAATTTTATTTCTGAGAGGATGAAAGAGAATAAAGGAAAGAAAAAAAATACACAAAAGGAAGCTGAGGATAAGGAATGGTGATGAACTAAGTGGTTGGGTAAGAAACTGATAATGGCAAGAAAATCAAACAATTTTTAAAAGACACATAAAAATTGCTTTTGAAGTTTTACACTATGCATCAAGAGATGTTTATATCATAAGTATACCCATTTACGTTCCTTCCAGTGGTACTTATGAATGAGAGCAAATCAAATTAGAATTAGTCTCTATGCACAGTAGTGTGGTGTTTAACAACAACAGCAACAACAACAACAACAAAATGACAAAATGGAACTCATAACAGGGTAGTCATTGTGAGAATGGACTTGTTATAAAAACAGATTTAGTTCCCTGTTGTTCTCCTGATTCCATGCACTCTCTTGCCCTTCTGCATTTTGAGCCTCTTGCCTTGAACGTCCCAGCCTTGAGAACTGTAAGAAATAAATTTATTTTTTAAATAAATCACCTAGCATTTGGTGATTTCTTATAGCACCACAAAATGAACAAAAAAACAGTAGGTGTTTTGGTCAAACACTTAAAGCCACTTTCACTAAGTATTTTATCAAAAGTAAAGTTAACTTTAAAAAATATACAGTTTTGTCTATATATTGTTTCCTGATTTGAGGTAGTGAGTAAAAAGTAAGAATGTAATTTATTAATCTGCTTTTAAAAATTTAAATAATGTCTCTTTCCAAGTATTTTTTGACATATTTTTCATCACAGTAGCTGTTATTTTGGTATTTAAAACATTTTTTTTTAGAGATGCAGTTAGTGGAATATTATTCCACAGTGAGAAATGAATAAAGTTAAAAAAGTGGAGGAAGTAAGTTTAGATTTTTTACCATGAAGTTTACTTATGCAAAGAATCAGATATGACTTCAAAGCTCACAAATTTGTACATCAATGAATCAGTCAAAATAAATGGTTAAAATAAAATGTATTATAAAATATGGAGATTAAATTACTCAAAAAATGTATTACAGGAAGTAAATTTTTTTTTTTAGGTGGAGTTTCACTCTTGTTGCTCAGGTTGCAGTGCAGTGGCATGATCTTGGCTCACTGCAACCTTGGCCTTCTGGTTTCAAGCGATTCTCCTGCCTCAGGGTCCCGGGTAGCTGGGATTACAGGCACGTGCCACCACACCTGGCTAATTTTTGTATTTTTAGTAGCGACTGGATTTCACCATATTGGCCAGGCTGGTCTTGAACTCCTCACTTCGTGATCTGCCCGCCTCAGCCTCCCAAAGTGCTGGGATTACAAGCATGTCCCACTGAGCCTGACCAAAGTAAACAAGTTTAAAATGTACATCTACATGATCAGAGATCCTCCAAAGAGAGAGAGTTTATGTGGAAGCATCCAGAGGATTTGCAAATCTGGGAGATGCAAGCAATTGGAGCCATATGCATCTCCAAAGATTTGTTTTGAGACAAAGAAAACGTTGTTTACAGCAGCTTATCACAGGAGTTGATGATAGTCTATTAGTGGGGACAGTAAGTCAGGCAAGCGTTCCTGTGCATTTGGCAAGTTGTCCTTGTGACTCACGTAGCAAGCTGCAGTTTGGAAAGTCCTTAGGAAACATTTTTGGTACAGGTGTATGTGCACATAAACCCTTCAGGAAGTCTTAGTAATAGTTTTTATCACAGGATATGTGCAGAGGGGTCTCCCTTCTTAAATTCCTGGCTTTTTAAAAAAATTATTTTTGTTTAGAACTTCATGCAAGTTACTTTATTTTGATTCTGACAACTTTAGCAATCTTAATTTTGGGAATTAATAGTAATCTAATTTTAAATGTTGCTTAATATTAACAAGTTAAAAATTTTTAATTTTTTTTATGATACTCTGAAGAAAAACGGTGTCACACAATTAATGGTGTGTTTATAGGTTGACTTGAACTAAAAGCTTCCAATCTAAATTACTTTTTTACTAGAGGCTTTTTACTTGTGGCATTTCTTCTACCTTGGTTTATATTCTGCAATAGTGAATTAAATAAGCACTTCCTTCATCATGGTAATCTAATAGTGTGGCATGCAATGGTGCAGGTCCTTGAACAACACTCAGTAGGAGAAGTAATGAACTGCAGAAATGTCTTTGTGTGCGGAATCGAGGCAGGGTCCATACTAGTTTAACTTAGAAACAGCAGGAAGAGAATTAGTTCACTCCAATCCCAGCAAGCAGGAGTGAATCCAGCAGTGTAAGAGAAGTAGGTGCAAAAGGACACTTAGATATTCAGACATAATTTTGTGAATTTCTTATCTTGTCATGCTTGTGGTAACCCTGTCTAAAGAATGTTCTTTACTGATTCTGGACATATTTATCCATATCAGTGCTATTGTTTTTATTTAAATTAAATTTTATTCTAAAATTTCCAGCTTTGTTGAGGTCTAATTGGCAAATAATAATTGTATATATTATAGCATACAACTTATACATTATCATTATAATCAGGTTAATTCATGTGTCCATCACCTTACATACTTTTTTTTATGTGATGAGAACAGTTAATGTTTAATCTCTTAGCAAATTTCAAATATATGATACAGCATTAATTTACTATAATCACCATGTGGTATATTAGATTTGCAGAATTAATTCATCTATCTGTATTACTAAAATTTATACTCTTTGATCAATATCCTCCCATTTTCTCCACCCTCAACACTAGGCAACCACCATCTACTCTCTACTACTATGAGTTGGATATTTTAAACTCTGCAAAAAAGTGAGATCATGTGTCATTTGTCTTTCTGTGCCTGGCTTACCTCACTTAGTAAAATGTTTTTGAGATTCATATATGCTGTATGAATGGGAGGTCTTCCTTAACTTTTTAAGGCTGAATAATATTACACACACACACACACACACACACACACACACCATGCACTATATTTTCTTTAGTAATTCTTCCATCCTGGACATAGGTTGAGCTCATATCTCAATTATGGTGAATATTGCTTAGTGAAGATATATTTACAAGATACTTATTTCCTTTTAGTTTGATTCATACCCAGATTCAAAGTGGAATTTCTGGATTATATGGTAGTGCCATTTTTAAGTTTTTGAGGATCCTTCGTGTCATCTTCCATAATAGCTGTACTTACATTCCCAACAACATTGAACAAGAGATTTTCTTTATCCATATCTTCATCAACATGTATGCCATCTTTTCTGTTACTAGCCATTCTAATAGGCATGAATTAATGTGTCATTGTGAATTTAAGTAGCATTTTCCTGATGACTAGGGATGTTGACCATAGTTTTATATAGCAATTGGCCATTTGTATGTCTTCTTTAAAGATTTATCTTTTTAAGTCTTTTGCTCATTTTTAAATGTTATTTATTGTTTTGCTATTGAGTTGTCTGAGTTATTTATATATTGTAGATATTAACTCCTAATAGGATACAGATTTGTTTTCTCCATCTCATTGATTGTCTTTTTATTTCATTAATTATATTGTTTTTCAGAAACTTTTTAATTAGAGATAATCTCATTTGTCTGTGTTGCTTTTGCTGCTGTGTTTTTGGATTTATATGCAAAAATATATGTATATATTTTGCACAAAAAATGTCGAGAACCTTTATTTCTCACATTGTCTTCTACAGTTTTAGATTTTACATTGAAATATTTAATCAATTGTGAATAGATTTTTGCATATGGTGTGAGAAGGGGTCCAATTTATTCTTCTCCCCAGTATCCCAATACCATTTATTGAAGAGATTGTCTTTCTCATATTATGCATTCTTGACACCTCTGTGCAGGATCAACTGCTATAAAGATATGAGTTTATTTCTGGGCTTACTATTCTGTTACATTAATCTCTACATCAGTGTTTATTTTAGTATGATAGTGACTTGTTTATTACAGCCTTGTGGTATATTTTCATATCAGAATATTTGATGCCTCCAGCTTCATTCTCATTTCTCAAGACTGTCTTGGCTATTCAGAGTTTTTTGTGGTTCCATATACATTTTAGTACTGTTTTATGTATTTTTGTTAAAAGTGTCTTTATAATTTTGATAAATATTGCATTAAATCTATAGATTGCTTTGGTAATAGGGACATTTTAAAAATATTACTTCTTTATTCTATGAACATGGTACTTTATTTTTGTGCCTTATTCTATTTTTTCATCAATGTTTTATAGCTGTCAGTATATAGAAGTAAATTTCACCTCCTTTGTGACATTTACTTCTAAGAATTTTATTGTTTTGTGGTGATAGCAAATGGGATTGTCTTCTTAATTTCCTTATCAAATAATTTACTGTTAGTGAACAGAAACACAACTGAGTATGTAAGTTGATTTTTTAATCTTGTAACTTTATTTAATTTGTTTATTAGTTCTAATAGTATTTTTTTGTAAAATGTTTAGGATTTTTTACTATAAAAATGTGTCATCTGGAGACAGAGACCATTTTACTTCTTCCTTTTTTATTTGGATACCTTTTATTTCTTTTTCTTGAATAATTGCTCAGGCTGAGACTTAAGTAGTACATGAAATAGACGTGATAAGAGTTGACATCCTTGTTTTGTTCTTGAGCTTATAAAAAAAAATTTGTATTTCCATCATTAAGGACTATGTTAGCTGTGATCTTTTCCTATATAGCCTTTATTTCATTGAGATTAATTTCTTCCAGACCTAACTCGTTGGGAGTTTCTTTTCTTTTTTTTTTTGTCATGAAAGGATGTTGAATTTATACTTCTCTGCATTCATTAAGAGAATTATAAACATTTTATTTCTCATTCTTTTAATGTGGTGTATAACAATGATTGTTATGTGTCTGTGGAAGCAACCTTGTGTCCCAGAGATGAATCCTATTTGATCATGGTATATGCTTGTATTAAATTACTGGTGAATTTGGCTTGCTATTCTTTTGTTGAGAATTTGTGAATCTGTATTCTTTAAGGATATTGTCCTGTAATTTTTTTTGTAGTGACTTGGTCTGCCTTTGGTATTATGGTAATATTGTTCTCATAAAATGAGTTGGAAAGTATTGTCTCATCTTCAATTTTTTGGGAAGACTTTAAAGAAGAATTGGCATTAAATTTTTAAGAAAATGTTTGGTAGGCTACAGAAGTGTAGCTATCAGATCCTGGGCTTTTCGTTGATGTGATGTTTTTAGTTACTGTTTTACTCTTTGTTCATTATGGGTCTGTTCAGATTTTCTGTTTCTTCATGATTCAGTGTTGGTAGAATGTATTTTTTTTAGGAATTTATCTATCTCTTTTAGGTTATCCAATTTATTGGTGTATAATTGTTCACAGTAGTCTTTAATGATCCTTTGTATTTATCAGTTATAATGTCTCCTCTTGCATTTATAATTTTGTTTATATAACTTTTCTCTCTTTTTATAATCTGGTTAAATGTAAATTAATTATTTTTTTCAAAAGGAATCTCAAATTCATTGCTTTTTAATGTATTTTTGTCCCTATTTATTCATTTGTGCTCTTTTCTTTATAACTGACTTTCTTCTACTAACTTTGGGCTTAGTTTGTTCTTACTTTTTAGTTCTTTGGGTATAAAGTTAAGTTGTTTATTTGAGGTTTCTTTTTCTTTATGCAGGTATTTGTCACTGTAAACTCTTCTAGAACTCCTTTCGTTGCATCCCATAGATTTTGATATATTTTAAATTTTAATTCATCTCAAGATTTTTTAATTTACCTTTTCATTCATTAATGCATTCATTATTTAAGAGGGTGTTGTTTAATTATTATTGATTAGTGAATTTTCCAACTTCTTTCTTTTATCAATTTCTAGTGACATCATTGTAGTTAGAAAAAGTGCTTAAAATACTTTTAACCTTTTAAATTTGTTAAGATGTGTTTTGTGGCCTGGCATATGATTTGTCTTGAAGAACGTTTTGTATGTTTGAGAGGAATGTATGTTCTACTATGGGCTGAAATGTCGGTATACGTCTCTTAGAATCATTTAATCTGCAGTGTGATTCAAGTCTGTTTTTTCATTATGGATTTTCTGTCTGGATGATCTGTTGATTGTTGAAAGTGAAGTATTGAAGCACCCTACCATCATTGTTATCTATTTCTTCCTTCAGTTCTGTTAATATTTGGTTTATACATGTAGGTACTCTGATGCCGGGTGTGTATATATTTACGGTTGTTATATTCTCCTCATAAATTGACTCCTTTATCATTATATAATGATGCTAAATGTCTTGAGACAGTGTTGGGCTTAAAGTTTATTTTCTCTTCTGTAAGAATAGCACCTCACTCTCTCTTTGTTTCCATTTTCATGAAAAAAAATCTTTTCTTATTCTTTCACTTTCAGCCTATTTGTGTTCTGAAAGCTGAAGTAAGTCTTCTCTAGACAGTATATAGTTGATTCTCATTTTTTTGTTTGTTTTTTCTTATCTATTCAGACATTCATTGTCTTTTAATTGGATGATTTAATACATTTACATTTAAAGTAATTATTTTTAGAAAAGAACTTATTATTCCCACTTTTGTAGGTAACACCCACCGTGGGCGCCGAGCAAGGAGAACTGTGCAAACCCCACCTGAAGAATATCTTAGGCTATAGTGTTATTACTTAGCTATTTCCTTTATATAATCCTTTATATATAATCATATATTAGTTTATAGAATTAGTGCCTGAAGTATAACTTACTGCTTACTATATCTAGCTTATATATATAATCATACTTAGTCTCATGTAATCTTTCTATATAATCATACAGGTATTGTAGTTGGAGCTGTACTGACACATTTAGTGCTGATTTATATAATCCTATATAACCATATAGTAGTTTGTAGTAGGAGGAATGCCTAGAGCAGTCACAGAACAGAAGCAGTACATGGGAAAACAGCCAGACCAGGACAAGAACCAAAGACTCAGGCAGTGATGTCCCTGCCTGAAAGAGCATACGCTGTATGGCACGCTTAAAGCAAGAGCCTCTCCTCCTGATAAAGGAGTTGTAGTACTTTGTATCCAGTTCCTGTGGAAAGTCGGCCTCAGGCCTGAGATCTGGAAGTAACCAAGGGAGAAGAACCCCTCTGGTGTGACCAGTCACTGCGGCTGTACACCCTGTCAGTCTTTTCTCACTTCTGTGCTGGCTCAGGGAATCCTCCCATAAATATCTTAAGAGAAGAGCACAAGTCTGTCAGCTCCCACTGCATTGGCTTACAGTATCCTTGCATTAGAAATCCTTTGAAGTCTGCAGCCCCCAGATAAGAAGTGTTGCACATGACACCTGTTGCACACAGCCCACCTCCTTGCCTCAGTGACCTAATGGGGGTGGACCCCTTTCCTGTACACAACCCTCTACTACTGTGCATGGCACGGCCCCCTACTGCGCACAGCCCACCTCTCTGCCCAGGTGACATAATGGGGTGGCCCCCTCACTTGTGACTCTCGTGATTATGTATGCCCTATCACTAAGCATATAGATGATAACCTCACTTATGACCCTGCCCCCTGCTTGTACCTAATAAATAACGTTTCTGGGTGCTCAGGGCCTCGCCTGTCTCCACTCATAGGTGGCGTGGCCCCCGAGTCCAGATGCTCTTCACCAGTTCTTCGGTGTCCTGTCTCTTTACTTCTCTTTACCTGCACCTCAGCACAGCATAAGGGGCACCCCATGACCCTGTGGGGGCAACAGCCGTACACACAATGAGCAATCCAAGAAAGAAAGCGGGAAGGATACCACAGTGCCTTTGTTATCCAGTCTTACAAGTCAGGCTGTCCCTTCTGCCACATTCTACTCTATCACCCAAGCTGGGGTTCAGTGGCACAATCTCGGCTCACCGCAACCTCTGCCTCCTGGGTTCAAGTGATTCTCCTGCCTCAGCCTCCTTAGTAGCTAGGATTACAAGCACGTGCCACCATGCCCAGCTAATTTTTTTGTATTTTTAGTAGAGATGGGGGTTTTGCTGTGTTAGCCAGGCTGGTCTTGAACTCCTGACCCAAGTGATCCACCCACCTTGGCCTCCCAAAGTGCTGAGATTACAGGTGTGAGCCCCTGTGTCCAGCCAGCTTTGCTTGAACCTGAGAGGCAGAGGCTGTAGTGAGCATGATGGCTCGTGCCTATAATCCCACCATTTTGGGAGGCCATGGTGGGAGGATCGCTGGAGCCCAGGAGTTCAAGACCAGCCTGGGCAATGTAGTAAGACCCTATCTCTATAAAAAATTTAAAAATTAGCTGGACGTGGTGGCATGTGCCTGTAGTCCCAGCTACTTGGGAGGCTGAAGCAAGAATTGTAGACTTGAGCTGGAAGTTGTTGGCTGTGGTGAGTTAGGAGTCCAAAAGCAAGAAGGAGAGAGAGAGAAAGGGAGGGAGTGAGAGAGAGAGAGAGAAAGAAAAAGAGAAAGAGAAGGGAGGAAGGCAGGCAGGCTAATGTGTCCCATTTTCGTGATTCATAGAGCAGCTTATTTTTTGATCCTGAGTTTGCAAAGTTTCCTCTGCTGACAATTCTGGTTTTCGTCCCTCACGGCCTCCTGGCTCCCATCCTGTGGTTCTCTCCTTCATTTGTTCATGCATTTATTCTCTGGCCCTGCCAACTCTTACTCAGGGTGGCACCTGCAAAAGCGGGGCAAGGGAGATGGCGTAGATGAGGGATGGGCCACAAAGCAGTGATGTTTTTGGCTGCAAGCAACAGAAAATGGGCTGCAGAGCTGCGGAGGTGCTATGATTGGCTAATCCAGCAGCTCCATAATGCACTGGGGCCCCTGTTTTTTTCCTTCCATCCCTGGGTATTGCCTCCCTTGGCACATGGCTGCTCCCCTTGTGGTGGCAAAATGGCTGCAGCTGCTCCCAGCGTTGCATCACATGCCCATTCCAAAGTCATTCCCAGGCCCAGTAATTGGAATGCCCATGACTATGGTTGGCTGGGACCACAGAGGAGCACAGATCTCCCAGGTACATGGCTGCTGGCCCCTGAATGAGATTAGGGGTCTTTTGGCAAGGACCAAGCAGAGAATGACTGTGAGGTCGGCAGCCAGAAGGGTCTTCCTTGCATGGCAGGGCAGATGGGGCTAGACCAGCTCACAGAAGGGCCTTGAGTGCTGAGCAAGGAGCAGACCTGAAGACAACTAGGGTAGAGGTCCAGGCAGGAATGAGAGAGCTCTGTCTTCAGGCCCCACTGGGTGCTGAGCACTGTGCCCCCTCCTCCACTTCTGACAGCCCTGTGGGGACAGACTGGACCCCTCCCATCTTATAGATGAGGAAATGGAGGCTGGGGGTGGTGCAGGGAGCTTACTGCAATCCCTCAGCCAGCGTGTCGGGGGCTGACCATCCTGGACTCCCTCAGCGGATGCCCTGTCCTCTTTCAGGCTCACGGCCTTTGTCCTGAAGTCGTTTGCACAGGCTCGCAGCTTTATCTTCGTGGACCCCCGGGAGCTGGCTGCTGCCAAGGGCTGGATCATCCAGCAACAGCAGGCCGATGGCTCCTTCCCAGCTGTGGGCAGGGTCCTTAACAAGGACATCCAGGTGAGTGGCCCCTCGAGTCTCCTTCCGGAGCCCCAGCCCTGACCTGCCTGTTCCTGCTCCCTGGAGCTGCCTGGGAGAAGTGGGGTGAGGGGATGTGGACTGTCTCCTTTGGCTTGGGGTGAGGCCTGTGAGTCCCCTTGCAGGGTGGGATCCACGGCACAGTCCCGCTGACAGCCTACGTGGTGGTTGCTCTCCTGGAAATAGGCACAGCTTCAGAGGTGAGTACCGAAGGGGTTTGGGGAGACTCGGGGCTGGGTCTCCTTTATGCCAGGGTTGATTTCTTCCTCCCTGCCCTCCTCCTGCTCATTATTGAGGCTTTTTCATGCTTTTCATCAACAATGACCACATGACATCCAGTTTCTTGTAATCTGAGCAGAGGAGAGTGAGATTCCCATGCTGCTAGGGGGAAATCGGGCACGTGTTGGGGGCTGGGGAGGTGCTGAGACCGGGTTGCGGATCACCGGGGAGGCTCAGCCGGTGTTCTTCCAGGCCCTGGGTCCCTCACTCACCCAAGAACGGGAGAGAGGACTCTGCCGCATGCAGTGAGTTCATTTTAAGTAAATATTGGACCCCAAAGAGTTTTGCAGAAAGTGATTTATTTAGGCAGAGAGAGAGAAAAAGGAGAAAGAAATAGAGCTCTCATGCTGTCATGAGAGGGGATCTAGAAATGGAGTTTCCCCTGATGTGGGAGAAGAGGATTTTTCCGCCTCATTCAAGTTTTCTGTCCTATGAAAGGAGTTCCTTTAAACTTCCGCTGGAGTGACTGATCTTTGATTTCTGACATCTGATTTGTGTTTTGGCCCACAGTCCTCCCATAGCTTCTCACGGGCTCTCTAGACAAAGGAAGCTCACCTGGGCAGTCTATCTTCCCGCATGCGAGAAATTTAAACAAAGACCTCTAAGCTCCCGGGATGGAGACGTGGAAGAAGGCAGGGCCTGTCGCTGGGAAGTTCTTGCCTTTGAAACCACGCCCCCTTGTGGACCCAGGAAGAGAATACATTCCCTCAGTGCCCTGAGTACAAGGCCTCCCATGACTGTCCACAGCCCCCAGACCTCCTTCAGAGATTCGTTTCAGGCTGGTTCAGGTTCCTGGCCAGTGACCCAAGCGTTGGCTTCAGGGAGCCCTACAAAATGTTGGGCTCAGGTATGTTTTTGTGGAGGAAGAGGTTCAGAGACAGCTGGTACTGGATGGGATTTAGATGGCTGCCATCCAAGACACGTGAAGGCCATAGTCTGTTCTATGAGGCTTTCCTGGGGTGGGGGAAGGCACAGTCTCTGCAGAGGGGGCTTCCATGATGGATCTCAGCCCCAGGTGAGAAGGATCTGACCTCCCTAGTACCTACATTAATTCCATAACCTCTGATGATAAATTATGAGTTTTGGCACTTCTCAGGATTCTTGGCCTCACAATCCAGACAACTAGTGGGTCTAAGGTTTGCTGTAAGCTAAGACCCCCTGTGTTCCATGCTCAATGTCCAGAGGGCCCCTTGCCTAGTGTTATGGGCTGAATTGATTCTCCCCTTACCAAATTCTTACACTGAATTCCCTTACTCCCCTGTCTTAGCTTGGGCTGTAGAAACAAAATACCATGGAATAAGTGGCTTCAACAATAGACATTTATTTCTCACAGTTCTAGAGGCTGAGAAGTCAAAGACCAAGGTGCAGGCAGATTTGGTTCTTGCCGAGGGCTCTCTTCTTGGCTTGTTGACTGCCACCTTCTCACTGTATGTTCACATGGCATTTCCCTAGTGTGTGCATGTGGAGAGAGAGCTCTAGTGCTCTTCCTCTTCATTTAAGGATACTAATCCCATTATTATGGAGGCCCCATCCTCATGACCTCATCTAAACTTAATTCTCTCTCAAAGGTCCTCAGTTCCTGATACCATCATATTAAGAGTTAGAGCTTCAACATATGAATTCTGAGGAAGATCACAGATATTCCATGACACCCCCTATATCTCAGAGGCCATCCCCCAAATCTCCCATGGAAGTGGTTAAATATGTCACCTCCCAAATACATTTTTCTGGAAACTTCCCTGCCAGAGCCCTTGACCCCCACTCTAGTTGAAATGGATAGCACCCAGGATGCTGCACAATTGCTACCCTCCTTTACTGAGAAAGGGTATTGGGAGGCACATTTTTTGAGACCTTACATGTCTGCAAATATTCTTATTCTGCCCCTGTAAGATAGTTGGGCTGGGTATAGAATTCTAGGTTAGAAATTGCTTTCCTATAGAATAATTGATGATGTTCTATCATCTTCTAGTTTCCAGTGTTCCATCGAGAAGTCATTTGTCATTCTGAGTACTGTCCTTTGTATCTGGCTTGTTCCCTCCTCTGGAAGCTTTCTGATCTTCTCATTGTCCATATCACTATGGACAACAAGATATGTGCACTTTTATGACACATATCTTGAGGTGAGGCTTTTAAAAATTTTTCTATGGAAGCTTGCTCTGTTGCCCAGGCTAGAGTGCAGTGGTATAATCTTGGCTCACTGCAACCTTTGCCTCTAGGGTTCAAGTGATTCTACAGCCTCAGACTCCCGAGTAGCTGGGACTCCAGGCACCTGCCACCACGCCTGGCTGATTTTCATATTTTTAGTAGAGACGGGGTTTCATAATGTCAGCCAGGTTGGTCTTGAACTTCTGACCTCAGGTGATCTTCCCACCTTGGGCCCTGAAGTGCTGGGATTACAGGTGTGAGCCACCACGCCCAGCCCTCCCTTGTGTCTTCAAGGAGCACTCAATGGGCCCTCCACCTCCTTCCCATCCCTTGAGTTCACTTCACTTCTCCCAAGAATCTTTTTCTGCCTTCTCCAGATCCTCCCAACCTATTTCTCTTCTGAACTTGAAGGCCTTGCCCACAGGGCAGCAATTGATTCTTCCCGGTCTTCTGGATTCTGGTCTCTTAGATCAGCAGTGCTTAACCTTTTTGGCACCAGGGACCAGTTTTGTGGAAGACAATTTTTTTCATAAACTGGGGAATAAGGGATACTTTTGGGATGATTGAAGAGTGTTACATTTATTGTGTATTTTATTCATATTATTATTACATTATAATAATGAAATAATTACACAACTCATCAGAATATAGACTCAGTGGGAGCCCTGAGCTTGTTTTCCTGCAACTAGACTGTCACATCTGGGAGTGATGGGAGACAGTGACAGATCATCAGGCATTAGATTTTCATAAGGAGTGTACAACCAGCTAGGTGCAGTGGCTCACACCTGCAATCCCAGCACTGGGAAGCCAAGACAGGCAGATCACTTGAAGTCAGGAGTTCAAGACCAGCCTGGCCAACATGGCAAAACCCTATCTCTACTAAAAGTACAAAAATTAGCCAGGCATGGTGGTGCATGTCATAGTCTCACCTACTCGGGAGGCTGAGGCAGGAGAACTGCTTGAACCTGGGAGGCAGAAGTTGCAGTGAGCTGAGATCGTGCCACTGTACTCCAGCCTGGGCAACAGAGTGAGACTGTGTCTCAAAAAAAAAAAAAAAAAAAAAGGAATCTGCAACCTGGATTCCTCACATGTGCACAGTTCACAATACTTTATGTTCCCGTGAGAATCTAATACACTGCTGATGTGATGGGAGGTGGCTCTCAGGCGGTAATACGAGTGATGGGGAACAGCTGTAAATACAGATGAAGCTTTGCTGGATCACCTGTCCCTCACCTCCTGCTGTGCAGCCTGTTCCTAATAGGCCATGAACCAGCACCATTCCGTGTCCCAGAGGTTGGGAACCCCTGTCTTAGCTCATTCCCCCAAAGGAGGCCAAAACTGCTGTCTTCATTTCCTGTGGTTGCCATAACAAAATTGCCACAAACTGGACAGCCTAAAACAACAGAAATACATTCTCATTGCTTCAGAGACCAGAAGTCCAAAATCAAGGCATTGACAGGCTCATGCTCCCTCTGTAGGCTCTAGGGGAGGATCTTTCTTTGTGTCTTCCAGCTTCCAGGGACTGCAGGCATTCTTTGGCTTGTGGCTACCTCATATAGCCCCTGCCTCTGTCTTCATATGACCTTCTCCTCTGTCTTCTCCCCCTCTCCTCTCTTAAATGACACTTGTTGCAAGGCGCAGAGGGGCATTCCTATAGTCCCAGCTACTTGGGAGGCTGACATAGGAGGATCACTTGACCCAGGAATTCTGGGCTGTAGAACTGCCCCTGTAAGATAGTTGGGCTGGGTATAGAATTCCAGTTTGGAAATTGCTTTCCTGCATTATGCTAATCAAGTGTCTGCACTAAGTTCTGCATCAATATGGTGACCTCTCTAGGATAGGGGACCACCAGTTTGCCTAAGGAGGGGTGAACCGGCCCAGATCAGAGAAAGAGCAGGTCAAAACTCCCGTGCTGATCAGTAGTGGGATCATGCCTATGAATAGCCGCTGCACTCCATCCTGGGCAACAGAGTGAGACCTGTCTCTAATTTTAAAAAATTTTTTTATTTTTGAGGTGCTTGTCATTGGAGGCCAAACACAGTGGCTCACACGTAATCCCAGCACTTTGGGAGGCTAAGGCAGGTGGATCACATGAGTTCAGAAGTTTGAGACCAGCCTGGCCAACATGGTGAAACCCCATCTCTACTAAAAATACAAAAATCATCCAGGCATCATGGCGTGTGCCTGTAATCCCAGCTACTCTGGAGGCTGAGGCAGGAGAATCATTTGAACCTGGGAGATGGTGGTTCCAGTGAGTTGAGATTGCACCACTGCACTCCAGCCTGGGCAACAGAGCGAGACTCTGTCTCAAAAACAAACAAACAAAACTCCCGTGTTGATGAGCAATGGAATTGTGCCTGTGAATAGCCACTGCACTCCAGCCTGGGTAACATAGTGAAACCTCTGTCTCTAATATAATGTGTGTTTTTTTTTTTGAGACGGAGTTTCACTCTTATCGCCAGGCTGAAATGCAATGGCACGATCTTGACTCACTGCAACCTCCGCCTCCCGGGTTCAAGGATTTTCCTGCCTCTGCCTTCCAGGTAGCTGGGATTGCAGGCATGCTCCACTGCACCTGGCTATTTTTGTATTTTTAGTGGTCTCGAACCCCTGACCTCAAGTGATCTGCCCACCTCGGCCTCCCAAAATGCTGGGATTACAGACATGAGCCACCGTGCCCAGGTCAAAAAAAATTTTTTTAAAGATACTTGTCATTGGATTTGAGGCTACCCTAATCCAAGCTGATCTCATCTCAAGACTCTTAATTACATTGGCAAAGACCCATTTTCTAAATAAGTCAACAGTTACAGGTTCCGGGGAATGTATCTTTTTGGTGGGCCACCATTCAACCCACTACATCTGTGCTGGAATTAGATGGGCTGAGGGGCACCCAGCAAATGACCTTGACTCCTTGGAGCTCTGTCATACCCGCTTGTCTGTAAACAGGGCAGGATCTGCACAGCTGGGACCAGGCTGGTTCCATCTCTGCTTGATGTGGTCTCCGCAGCGTCCTGGAGACCCATCCTGGCCCACATGGCCTGGGGTAGCTCCCATGTCACTGCTCCTGCCCCTGGGATGGGGATGTCCAGCCTTCCCCTGCCCCAGGCAATGGACCTCTGAGGGCCAGTCCTAGGGTCTGGCTAATCAGGCCAGTTCATCCCTGGCACATGCCCCCCAGAGGTGCATCTCAGTGTCACACCTTAGGGACAGTTCCACGTTTTTCCTGGTCTAAGGATGGAAAGCTTTGGAAACATTATTTCTTTTTTCTTTTTCTTTTTTTTTTTTTGAGACGGAGTCTTGCTCTATCACAAGGCTAGAGTGCAGTGATGCGATCTTGGCTCACTGTAACCTCCATCTCCCGGGTTCAAGAGATTCTCCTTCCTCAGCCTCTCAAGTATCTGGGACTACAGGTGCACACCACCACACCCAGCTATTTTTTGTGGTTTTAGTAGAGACGGGGTTTTACCATGTTGGCCAGAATGGTCTGGATCTCCTAATCTCATGATCCGCCCACCTCAGCCTCCCAAAGTGCTGGGATTACAGGTGTGAGCCAACGTGCCTGGCCTCTGGAAATATTTTTCTATGACCATAATGGTTCTGAAAACAGAGTTAGCTCAACCCCATACCTCTATCGGTGGCCACGAGAACACTTTGGCTCCATTACTAAATTTGTTAATGCTTCTGGTCACTCGTGTCTTCCATGTAATATTATCAGGCAGCTTCTCTGAACCAAACACATCAGTAGATTCTCAACTTGGTCACTGTCTTCCAACAGATTACATTCTAGGGAAGACATGAGCAGGGCTGGTGGGCTACTCTAAGGAGGTGACCAGGCCTGGACGCTGGGGAGGGCCTGGGCTGGGGGAGTCTTGGGAACCAACTGTCTTTTTTTTTTTTTTTTTTTTAAGACAAGGTCTTGCTCTGTCGCCCAGACTGGAGTGCAGTGGTGCAATCTCTGCTCACTGCAACCTCTGCCTCCCAGGTTCAAGGGATTCTTGTCCCTCAGTCTCCTGAAGAGCTGGGATTACAGGCACCTGCCACCACGCCTGGCTAATTTTTGTATTTTTAGTAGAGATGGGGTTTCACCATATTGGCCAGGCTAGTCTTGAACTCCTGACCTCAAGTGATCTGCCCGTCTTGGCCTCCCAAACTTCTGGGATTACAGGCGTGAGCCACCATACCTGGCCGTAGCCTGTTTTAACAAAGACGCTGGGATAGGGTGGCCTGGATTCTGCCTGCTTCCCCTAGAGGATCAGTGTGCTTGTTTGCCATGTACCTAGGCATCCTGGCCAGACTTCATTTGGAAAAAGGAGTATCATCTTATGAGACAGGATATGGCAGCTAGGTGCAGTGACTCACGCCTGTAATCCTAGCACTTTGAGGGGCTGAGGTGGGAAGCTCACCTGAGCCCAGGCGTTTGAGACCAGCCTGGGCAACATAGTAAGACCTCATCTTTACAAAAAATAAAAAGTTAGCTGGGTGTGGTGGTGTGCATCTGTAGTCCCAGTTACTGGGGAAGTCAGGGTGGGAGGATCGCTTGAGTCCAGGAGTTGAAGGCTGCAGTGAGCTATGATTGTGCCACTGCACTCCAGCCTGGGCAAAAGAGTGAGACGCTGGATTTTTTTTTTTTTTAACAGCAAGAAAGAAAGGAGATGGGGTTTGAAAATTGGGTCTGCAGGCAGTGAGAGCCACAGAAGGGTACAAAGCAAGGGGCGATGAGACACCTAGAGCTCTCCCCAGCGACGCCTCAGAAGCCAATGGGGGGTGGGTGGGTGGGACAGGGCAGAGCAGTCTCCCAGGGTTCACCTTCCCACCCACCCTGTAGGAGGAGAGAGGCTCCATTGATAAAGCGAGGCACTTCCTGGAGTCTGCTGCGCCCCTGGCCATGGACCCCTATAGCTGTGCCCTGACGACCTACGCGCTGACCCTGCTCCGAAGCCCTGCAGCCCCTGAGGCACTGCGCAAGCTCCGTAGCCTGGCCATCTTGCGAGGTAGGTGTCCCTGGCCTGCCCCAGAGGCCACAGCATCGAGAAGCCCACTGTGGACCCCAGTAGACGACTTATGAACATACGCATCAAAACTGACGAGTTGGCCGGGCACAGTGGCTCATGCCTGTAATCCCAGCACTTGGGGCAGATCACTTGAGGCCAGGAGTTCAAGACCATCCTGGCCAACATGGTGAAACCCCATCTCTACTAAAAATACAAAAATTAGCTGGGTGTGGTGGCAGGTGCCTGTAACCCCAGCTACTCGGGAGGCTGAGGCAGGAGAATCACTTGAACCCGGGAGGTGCAGGTTGCAGTGAGCCGAGATCATACCACTGTACTCCAGCCTGGGCAACAGAGTGAGACTCTGTCTCAAAAGCAAAAAAAAAAAAAACTGACGAGATGCCTTTTGCTCCCTTGTCAATTGCTTTGTTGATGATAGTATTCGTTCATTATCGCATCTGCTAGTGACTATTTGAGGAAGTGGCTTGTCCAAGTCACACCCAAGCATCATTTTCCTCGTCTGTAAAATCTGCGATGCCAACCCCTCGGGAAGAGGAGTTCTCAGGGAGGGATCCCCAGCAGAGAACGCATCCCCTGCCTCCAGCCAGGCTTTCTGGAAATCACCCCAGGACAGGGGTCCTGGAAGACAGGGGAGGGTAGAGACTGGCTTCCTGCCTTCCACTTGCTGCGTGAGCCCAGGAAGCCTTTCCAGCTGTCAGTTTCGCCGCCTACAAAATGATCACCCACTGAGACTCCAATCCCTGAGCTTCCACTTTCTCAGGATGCCCCCAAACTAAGTCTCCTCCCACTTCACCCAGACTTCCCTGCTCCACCTCTACCCCCAGCAGCTGCACTGGGGCCCAGGCAGGTTTCTCTGCTGAAGTCATTAAGATGCCACCTGAAGAACTGCTTTTATTGCTTCAGAAAGAAAAAAGTTTGAAAAAGATCCAGGGATGTGGTGGAAGGTGGTGATGGTTGACTGGTTTCTCTCTGGATTTGAGAGCCTTTATGCCTCAAGTGAGCTCAGAATCCTTGGAGCTTTTTTTTTTTTTTTTTTTTTTTTTTGAGACAGAGTCTCACTCTGTCACCCAGGCTGGAGTGCAGCGGCTTGGTCTCGGCTCACGGCAACCTCCGCCTCCCAGGTTCAAGCGATTTTCCTGCCTCAGCCTCCTGAGTAGCTGGGATTACAGGTGTGCACCATGACACCCAGCTAATTTTTATATTTTTAGTAGAGACAGGGTTTCACCTTGTTGGCCAGGATGGTCTTGAACTCCTGACCTCAAGTGGTCCACCCGCCTCGGCCTCCCACAGTGCTGCGATTACAGGTGTGAGCCACTGTGCCCAGCCAGAATCCTTGAGCCTTTGCAAGTTGAGTGTGGCTGCTTAGGCGCTGAGTGGGAATATCAGGGGCTACATCAGGACCTAGTCAGGAGGGAGGCTATTGACTAGTGATGTCTGTGTCAGGGGAAGGGGAGGGTAGCTGTTGATTAGTGATGTCTGCCAGGGGCAGGGTTGGGTGGCCATTGATTCACAATGTCTGCCAGGGGCACAGGAAGGGCTGGGGCTGCCATAGGTTTGCAGATCTGAGATGTAGCCCTGAGGCCCTTCCTGTCCCAGCTGTCTTCCCCTGGCATTCTCCTCCCACTGGGATCCCACAATACCTCTTCTTTAGACCCCATACCTGGATGCCCTCCACAGGATGCCAGGCTGCACACTGGGTGGGGTTGTGGCTCCTCACCACTCCTGTCCTTGCAGATGGGGTCACCCACTGGAGCCTGACAAATTCCTGGGATGTGGACAAGAGCACATTCTTGAGCTTCGGTGACAGGGTCTCTCAGTCAGGTATTGGCCACCCCAGCTCCCAGGTGCCGGCCTTGGCCATGCCCCCACGCACCAGGCCTGTGCCCCTGTGTCAAAAGTCTCCAGTGGGCCTCTTCTATTGCAGTGGTCTCGGCAGAGGTGGAAATGACAGCCTACGCCCTTCTGACCTACACGCTCCTGGGTGACGTGGCTGCCGCCCTGCCTGTGGTGAAGTGGCTGTCCCATCAGCGAAATGCACTTGGGGGCTTCTCTTCCACTCAGGCGAGCCGGGCAGGGCCAGAGGGAGGGGCTCAGGGCTGGTGGGTGGAGTCCCTGCAGTCCTTGTCTTGGGCTCTGAGCTGGCCAGGCAGTCTGGCCCCTTCTCACTTTATGGAACCCCAAAGAGGGCAGGAGTTGTGGTGAGGGACAGGTGCCCCTGGATCTTCCACGGGAGCCTAGCCTCTACCTCTGGGGACATGCCAACCTGGCTGTCCTGAGGCCCCCAGCACCATGGGTGTCTGTACTGGGTCCAGTCTCTATTCCAGCCCCACTGGTGCCTGTTTCAGGCCAGGCTTCCAAGACAGGGCTCAGGGAACCACTGGCCAACTCGGTCTCAGGGCTGATGGCCATCTCCTCCTCCATCCCCAGGACACCTGTGTGGCTCTGCAGGCCTTGGCTGAATATGCCATCTTGTCCTATGCTGGAGGCATCAACCTCACTGTCTCCCTGGCTTCCACCAACCTGGACTACCAGGAAACCTTCGAGCTGCACAGGACCAACCAGAAGGTTCTGCAGACAGCAGCGGTGCGTGTTCCTGGGACGAGGGCTTGGGGGCTTTTGGAGGAGGAGTCGGCGGGGCCTCACAGTGACTTCTGTCTCCAGATCCCCAGCCTCCCCACGGGGCTGTTTGTGAGTGCCAAGGGGGACGGCTGCTGCCTGATGCAGGTGAGGTTTTGGGGAGCATGAGGTGATCTTGGGCTTGTCCTTCTGTGCCCCATTCCCTGCATCCACACAGTGGAACCCTGGGGACTCGAAGAGGGTTCTGAGCTCAGCAGCAGGCCAGACCACAGGGCAAGCTAGCAGCCTCCTAATACTGCCCAAGGCAGGTGGTCATGGGTCCTCTCAGGTGTGCCCCACCCCTGCGAAAATCCACTGGACCCTCAGTCCAGGGATATCTGACCCAGTGACTCAAGCAGGTTTGCCTAAGGGCTCGAGGTCATTCTCCCTGCTGTGGTTTGGATTTAGCCCCAGACTGGGCTGGAGCAGGTGCATTTCATGGGTTCCAGCTGGCAGTCAGAGGGCAAGTTTCCCGGATGACTCTCACTAGCCTCAGTTTTCCAGTCTCTAAAATGGGAGCCTAGATAACACCATGGATACGAGGGAGACCCCAGACTCAGACATAGCTGAGCACAGCTCTGCACCCCAGATGCACAAAACTGGTCTGATGATCGTACCTATACCCGCTTCGGTGATTTCAAGGCTAAAAGGAATAATGGTAGTCTCTGAAACTGTCATGGATGTCATTGTCCCTGTAATTCTGGCTGTTCCCACCTCCTCACTGCCCTTTCTCCTCCCCTACCCGCACCTGTTGTGGAGGGCCCAGGTCCCTAATCCTCCATCCTCCAACACCATCCCCAGATTGATGTCACCTACAATGTGCCTGACCCCGTGGCCAAGCCAGCTTTTCAGCTGCTCATAAGCCTCCAGGAGCCCGAGGCCCAGGAACGCCCACCCCCCATGCCTGCCTCCTCGGCTGAGGGTCCCCGAGGAGACCGGCCCCCAACTGACGATGATGACCCAGCTGCAGCTCAGCATCTCCAGGAATACAAAGTGACGCTGGAGGTGTGCACCAGGTGAGGCCACCTACCCTGCGGCTGGGGCATCCCAGGAGGGCGCAATGAGGGGAGAGATGGCCTCCTGGGACCAGGAGGAGCTTCTGGCTCCAGGCACTCCGTGATGGTTTTTGAAATGAATGAAAGAAAAATGAATGAGCAAAGAAGACTCCAGTATGGTCAGGGCGGGTGGGCCACATGGGGACAGCCATGTGTGGCTGGGACACTGGTCCCTGCCCGGTAACACCAGCACTCTTGGTTTCCAAGAGTGAGCCTGGAACCTGGCCACAGTGGGTCCTCATCCTAAGAAGATGCTTGTTGCCATGGTGACGGATGCTTGTCACTATGGCAATGTGTTGGGATCCCAGAAATGGGTGAGTGAGTGGTTGCCATGATACCCGCAGCCCATCAGAGCTGCTACCCGGGTACCTGCCCTGACCTTGACTCTCAGCCCAAATGTGTCTAAGTACCCATCTCAGAAAGTTCTGGAGACCAGAGTCCGGCTTGGTGCACTCCCAGCAGCTGCAAGCTCCACTCTGAATGTCAGCTTCCTCGTCCTTGTCCCCAGTGTCTTATGGCAAGTGCCTGGCATATGGCTCCAGAGAGCCCAGTTACCTCCCTCCCTGCCCCGCCATGTTACAGAAGGAGAAACTGAGGCTGGAGCTAGGGGATTGATTTCCCAGAGTCTCCTGCAGGAAGGCAGTGTTGAAGCAATGTTGAAACACCTTGGCTGTGGCTACTCTGTGGAGCCATGACCAGAGTGGAGTCACCAGCTGCCTCCCAGGCTGGGGACACAGAGTGAAGTGCAGAAGGAAACCCAGCATGTAGTCAACCTGCTCAAGCCTAGAGCCCTTGGCAAGGCCCTTTCCTTCTGGCCTCAGTGTCCCTGCTGTAAAATGGGTTGACAGAGCTGACTGAGCCAAGGATGTGTGTGTCAATGGCCCGCCGGCCAGACCCCAGGGGAGGCTTCCTAGGACATCAGCTGTGTGGACTACAGGGGGAGAAGGGACGGTGAATCCCACCTCTGGGCTTGAGTTCTAGAGCTGCTCTCTCTCCCCTGTTGCTGGAAGGTGGCTGCACCCAGGGTCTTCCAATATGGCTGTCCTCGAGGTGCCCCTGCTGTCGGGCTTCCGGGCAGACATCGAGAGCCTGGAGCAGGTGAGGTGGCGCCAGTGAGCAGCGGTGGCCAGGGATCTTTGAACAGTAGGCACGGCTTGGGCACCCAGGGTCAGGCTGGTTGGTGGCCCAGCCCTTTGTAAAATGCTATGGGTATTTTTTTCTTTTCTGTCTTTTACTTACTTTCTCACTTTTTTTCTCTCTTTCTTTTTTTTGAGATAAGGTCTTGCCCTGTTGCCCAGGCTAGAGTGCAGTGGTGGGATCTTGGCTCAAACTCCCAGTGCAGCCTTGGACTCCCAGGCTCAAGTAATCCTTCCACCTCAGCCTCCCGAGTACCTGGGACAACAAACATGCGCCACCATGCCCAGCTAATTTTTGTATTTGTGGTAGAGACTGGGTTTCTCCATGTTGCCCAGGCTGGTCTCGAACTCCTGCACTCAAGCGATCCTCCCGCCTCAGCCTCACAAAGTGCTGGGGTTACAGACATGAGCCACTGTGACTGGCCCCCTTTTCCCCCTTTCTGGGCAAAGATGGGCCATCTGCCTACTGAGGAGTAGGTAGGGAGGCTGCCCCAACAGGTGGCTCTCTGACAAGTGGGGCCACTGAGACTGTTATTATTATTATTTGGGATGGAGTTTTGCTCTTGTCGCCCAGGCTGGAGTGCAATGGCGCAATCTCAGCTCACTGCAACCTTCACCTCCTGGGTTCAAGCGATTCTCCTGCCTCAGCCTCCCAAGTAGCTAGGATTACAGGCATGTGCCACTACGCCTGGCTAACTTTTTGTATTTAGTAGAGATGGGGTTTAACCCTGTTGGTTAGGCTGATCTCAAACTCCTGACCTCAGGTGATCTGCCCACCTCTCAAAGTGTTGGGATTTCAGGCATGAGCCACCACGCCTGGCCTGCTGTCAGTTTTGTAAATGCCACTGAGAGCTTCAGCAGAGTTCCATGTCCTTTGGTCCTGGGTGGGGAGCCACAGGGTATTCTCAATCCACACACTGCTGAGACCAGCTGTCACCCTCACAACCCCAAGAGAGATAAGTGCTACATCCCCATTTTGTACAGGAGGGAAGAGGGGTCATAGGGGTGGGGAGTGCTGCCAAGCTCTGGCTGGGGGAGAAAGAGGACCAAGAAGTAAGGGGTCCAGGGGCCAAAGGAGGTCTGCAGTGTGTGGAAGGTGGAACAGGAAAGCCAGGACTCTTGTCAGGGTCAGGGTGATGGGAGGCTGCACGGGTACCAGGGGAAGAAGATGTGGTCAATTCAGAGGCCTTGAAGTGGGTGTGAGTTTTTTTTTTAATAAAAAACTGAAAAAGGCCAGGTGCAGTGGCTCACACCTGTAATCCCTGCACTTTGGGAGGCCAAGGCGGGCAGATTACGAGTTCGAGACCAGCCTGGCCGGCATGGTACAACTCCATCTATACTTTAAAAAAATACAAAAATTAGCTGGGCATGGTGGTGCACGCCTGTAATCACAGCTACTTGGGATGCTGAGGCAAAAGAATTGCTTGAACTTGGGAGGCAGAGGACTCCAGCCTGGCAACAAGAGCAAAACTCCGTCTCAAAAAAAAAAAAAAAAAAAACTGAAGAAACAAAAATCGCAGGCTGGGAGGGGAGCTTGAACAGTTCAGCCAAGACACCAACAGGTGGCAGGGCTCAGCCAGGCGCCTCTTCAGCCACGGTGAGGCCTGACCTGGGCCTGGGGCTGGATTGAGGGACTGCATTGGGAGAGGAGGCAGGTGCTCCAGGCAGGGATAGCCATCCTTGAGCGCCCTCTCCTGGATGCTGAGAGGCTGACAGGGCCTGGGGAGCACTGACCAGCATCCCCTGGCCCCAGCCAGGCCCACCCAGACCTCAGCCCATGACGGCTTGTGGGCAAGTCCAAGAACTTCTCAGGGACCAGCCTGCATCCCACTGACTGATGCCCCCAGGAGATGGGAGAAGCAAGCAGAGAGTCTGAGGACTCTGACTTCTGACTTCCTCTGCAGCTACTCCTTGCCAAGCACATGGGGATGAAGAGGTATGAAGTGGCTGGACGCAGAGTGCTCTTCTACTTTGACGAGGTATCAGCAGCCGGGGTTGGTGGAGGAGGCTTCCCTGGTGTGCATGTTGGTGAGGGTGGAGTGGTCACTACCTGGTGTGGCTCCCTGCAAGTCTCTTGTACCATAAAAAAGAGTTTGGGGCCGGGCATGGTGGCTCATGCCTGTAATCCCAGCACTTTGGGAAGCCCAGGTGGGAGGATCACTTGAGCTTAGGGGTTCAAGACCAGTCTGGGCAACATGGCAAAACCCCATCTTTACAAAAAATATAAAAAAGTGGCCAGGTGCTTTGGCTCACACCTGTAATCCCAGCACTTTGGGAGGCTGAGGTGGGCAGATCACCTGAGGTCAGGAGTTCAAGACTAGCCTGGCCAACATGGCGAAACCCCATCTCTACTGAAAATACAAAAATCAGCTGGGTATGGTGGCGTGCACCTGTAATCCCACTGACTCAGGAGGCTGAGGCAGGAGAATCACTTTAACCCAGGAGGCGGAGGTTGCAGTGAGCCAAGACTGCACTACTGTACTCCAGCCTGGGTGACAGAGCAAGAGCCTGTCTTAAAAAAAAAAAAAAAAAAAAAAAAGACACTGGGAGAATAAATTCCTGGCAGAGGTGGCCATGCTGATAGTGCTATGCCCTGGACTGATGGCAGTTGGTAGAAAAAGTGGGGACAGGCCGCAGTGGATATTACCCATCTGTAAGAAGGAGTGGAGTACTAATCCATGCTGTAGCAAATCTGTAGAGTTGAAAAGATTTGTGGTTGCCAGGGGTTGGGGGAGTGGGGAGTGAGTGCTGATGGGGATGGGGTTTTCTTAGGGGGAGAAAGAAACTTCTGGAACTAGACAGCGGTGATGATTGCACAGTATTGCGAATGTGCTAAATGCCACCCACACACACTCGGCCATGCGTGCGCACACAAAAGGAGTGGTGTCCGGGAGGCCACCTGAGATGTTTTTCCAGTGGGATGGATGGACACAAAGAATCGAAAATGGGATCGAGGTCAGGCGTGCTGGCTCAGGCCTGTAATCCCAGCAATTTGGGAGGCCGAGGCAGGCGGATCACTTGAGGCCAAGAGTTGGAGACCAGCCTGGGCAACATGGTGAAACCCCATCTTGAGCAAAAATAGAAAAAAACCCTGTCTCTACCAAAAATACAACCCTAACCCTAATCCCAGCTACTTGGGAGGCTGAGTCAGGAGAATTGCTTGAACCCAGGAAGCCAAGGTTGCAGTGAGCCGAGATCAGGCCACTGCACTCCAGCCTGGGAAACAGAGCAAGACTCCATCTGAAAAACAAAAAGAAAATGGGATCGAGTTTCTTCTGTGTTTCCCGCGTCCTGGGTACCCCTGAAATGAGCCTGGGCCCGAGCTCAGCGCGCCGGCCTGGTGGCCCCAGCCGAGCCCACGCCCGCTGCTGCCCCGCAGATCCCCAGCCGGTGCCTGACGTGTGTGCGGTTCCGTGCGCTCCGGGAGTGCGTGGTGGGCAGGATGTCGGCGCTGCCAGTCTCCGTGTACGACTACTACGAGCCCGGTAGGCCTACGCGCCCGCACCCCCGGCCCCGACCCCTGCCCGGTCGTGCCTTCACTCCGTCACCTGCCACCCTCGTCCCGCAGCCTTCGAGGCCACCCGTTTCTACAACGTCAGCGCGCGCAGCCCGCTCGCCCAGGAGCTGTGCGCCGGACCCGCGTGCAACGAGGTGGAGCGCGCCCCTTCCCGGGGCCCGGGTGAGTGCACAGAGCCACTGCCGCCCCCCGCCACTGCCTGCCACATCCTGACTCCCACCCGCGGGTGCCCGGGAGGGCCCCCCTGGGGGCTTGGCAGAGGGGGCCAGCGTAAAGTCCAGGGCACGCTGCGCAGGGGTAGGTGGGCACTCTGCCTGCACAGGGAGGCGGGGCTAGGGGAGTGGTCACGGAGAGGCGTGGCTGGGCGTGGTCAGTTCGGAGGGGCTGGAGGAGTGATCAGTGTGGAAGGGCGTGGCTGCGGGAGCAGTAAGTGCAGAGGGGATGTGGCTGGGGAATGGTCAGTATACTGGGGGCAGGGCCAAGCCTGTGAGGGTGTGGTCACTGTGGTGAGGACTGGGCTCAGTGGGTTGAGAGTGGTCAGTGCGATGAGGGCAGGACCAAGCGGAGTGGGTGTGGTTATTGCGGGGGGCGGGGACTGAGCGGCATGGGTGTGGTCTGTGCTGAGGGGGCGGGGTTGGGTGGGTGTGGTCAATGCTGAGGGAGCAGGTTTGGGTGGGGGTGGTTAATGCGGAGGGGGCGGGGTTGCGGGCAGGTGTAATCTGCGGAGGGGGCGGGTTTGAGTGGGCGTGGCCAGTGCTGGGCGAGGTTGGGTGGGTGTGGCCAGCACGGAGCGGGCGGGGTTGAGGGCGGGTGTGGTCAGTGCCGAGGAGGCGCGGCGTGGGCAGGCGCCTACTGCAGGGCGGCGCAGGCAGGAAGCCTTGCTTCCTTCTTTCTACCCTACAGCCTAGCGGGTGTTGGCAGAGAGGCCCCAACAAAGGGCTGTGTGGAGCTGGGGATCCTTCAGGGTTCCTTTAACATTTTTTTCCAGATTTCTTGGAATTAGTTTTGATTGCTTTTAACTTACAAGTTTTTAAAAAATTTGTTTCTGTTTTTGTAAGTATTAGGCAAATACCTGCGTGAAATTCTGTGAGGCCAGGGCTCAGGACCTCCCACTAACTGTTGCGCCCTCCAACCCCCCCGGGGGAGTGGGCCCGGGACCCAGGGACGTCTCCCCCACCCCAGGGTCTGTGGAGGAGCGGGCAAGATGCTGGGTGGCGGTTCCCCCGTGCCTTGTCGACCCTGCCTCGTCCCCCAGGATGGTCCCCCGGCGAGTCTGGCCCAGCGGTGGCCCCTGAAGATGGGGCGGCGATCGCGCGATGCGGCTGCGACCACGACTGCAGCGCTCAGGGGGACCCAGTGTGCGGCTCCGACGGGGTGGTCTACGCCAGCGCCTGCCGCCTGCGGGAGGCCGCCTGCCGCCGGGCCGCACCCCTGGAGCCTACGCCCCCCAGCCGCTGCACCCTTGGTGAGGACCCTTGGCCGCCGCCTAGCCTCGGGGACCCCATTGCTGTTGCTCTGAGCCACAGATCTCCTCCCCTCAGCTCTTGGGTCCCCTCCCTGCCACGCCCTCCCGACCTAGTCTCCCCTTCCTTCCAGAGCAGCCGCTGCCGGTCTCGGTGTCTTCCACCAACGGGGATGAACTGGCTTCTGTGGCCCCGGGGCATCTGCAGCAGGACATGAGACTGAGCAGAGCTGGCCTTGAGGTGGTGGACTCAGACCCTGAGCCGGAAGGGGAGGCAGAGGACAGGTGAGAGCTGGCCCACCCTAGAGATCAGACACATAGACCCAACGTCTCCCCACCTCCCTCCCCTACCAGACTCCCCAGACCACCTGCCCGTACCCCCTCCAGGCAGTGGGAGTGACTGAGGGTCAGAGGCTGAAAGTTCCTGGGGACAAAGTGGGCATTCATCTTCCCTCCACCCTGGCCCACCCAGTGAACAGCTGTGTGTGTGTGTGTGTGTGTGTGTGTGTGTGTGTGTGTGTGTGTGTGTATCTGTACATACGGGTCAAGGATCCCTTATCCAAAATGCTTGGGACTAGAAGTGTTTTGGATTTCAGATTTTTTTGGATTTCGGAATGCTTGCATTATATATTTACCTAAGGTTCCAAATCCCTAATCTAAAAATCTGAAATGCTCCAGTGAGCATTGCCTTTAAGCACGTCAAGTCGGTGCTCAAAAAGATTTGGATTTCGGAGCATTTCGGATTTAGGATTTTTGGACTAGGGAGGATCAGCCTGTAGTTAGCAGCGTGTGGTTTTCTCATGGGCAGATTTGTGTGATCTCAGCCATAGTTAACAAACAGCCCATTTGCACAGAATCCCTCTGGCTGCTCTTCCATAACCTCACTGCTCTCTCCTCTCAACACCTGCAACCACTAAACCATTGTTGTCCCTACTCCCTGCCTGTAATTTTGTTATTTTGAGAATACCAGGTAAATGGAACCAGAGAGCAGATAACCTTTGGAGCATGATTCTCTTTCATTCACCTGTGATGTTTTGTACATCTGTAATTTTTTATTATTCTTTTTATTTTATTTTATTTTTTGAAGCAGAGTCTCGCTCTGTCACCCAGGCTGGAGTGCAGGGGCACAATCTCAGCTTACTACAACCTCCACCTCCTGGGTTCAAGTGATTCTCCTGCCTCTGCCTCCCAAGTAGCTGGGACTACAGGTACCTGCCACCATGCCCAGCTAATTTTTGTATTTTTAGTAGGGTTTCACCATGTTGGCCAGGCTGGTCCTGACCTCCTGACCTTGTGATCTGCCCACCTCGGCCTCCCAAAGTGCTGGGATTACAGGCATGAGCCACTGTGCCTGGTCTTTATTTTTTTTGAGATGGAGTCTTACTCTGTTGCCCAGGCTGAAGTGCAGTGGCTCAATCTGGGCTCACTGCGACCTCTGCCTCTCAGGTTCAAGTGATTCTCCTGCCTCAGCCTCCCCAGTAGCTGGGATTATAGGGGCTCGCCACCACGCCTGGCTAATTTTTGTATTTTTAGTAGAGACGAGGTTTCACCATGTTGGCCAGGCTGGTTTCGAACTCCTGACTCCAGGTGATCCACCTGCCTCAGCCTCACAAAGTGCTAGGATTACAGGCGTGAGCCACCGTGCCCAGCGTATTCTTTTTATTTTTGAAATGAGATCTCACTGTATTGTCCAGGCTGGAATGTAGTGGCACAGTCATGGCTCACTCACTCAACCTTGATCTCCTGGGTTCGAGCCATTCTTTTGCCTAAGCCTCCTGAGTAGCTGGGACCACAGGTACACACCACCATGCCCAGCTAATTTGTGTGTGTGTGTGTATGTGTGTGTGTGTGTGTTTTGTAGAGATGGGGTCTCTGTATGTTGCCCAAGCTGGAATGCCGTGGCTGTTTGCAGATGCGATCATGGGCTCAAGCAGTCCTCCCATCTCAGACTCCCAAAGCTCTGGGATTACAGGCATGAGCCACTGTGCCCGGCCTGGAGTCTGTTCTTTTGTATTGCGGGTAGTGCTCTGTGGGTAGCTCTTCAATTTGATTGGTGGTCTGACACAAGCTCCTCTCCTCTTACCGGAAGTGGACACCCAGTGCCCATCACTGTGGTCCATTGGAAGGGGAGAAGCAGAGTTGTGCAGTGCCAGGCCTGGGCCATGTGTCCCCCTCCCAGGTTCTGCCATCTAAATCAGGAGGTGGCAGCTGGCCTGAGCCCCTTGGAGGTGGGTTCAGGAAAGGGGTGTAGGGTCCCACCCCGAAGGCCGGGTGGCCCCATAGGAATCTTTCTCCTTCTCTCCTGGCCAGTCAGAGCGGCTTTTCTTCCTAACGGCTGCCCCGCTCAGAGAAGGATGACACCATCCGGCTGCATCCTGTCCCTTTCAGCCTGTGACTCTACCTGGTGGCTGGGCAGACCTCAGCCCAGGTGACACCTGCCTCTAAATGAACCCAAGGAACAGAATGTCAGAGACCTGCCCATCTCTAGGATGGGACTCTTGAGACCCAGATGTGGGCTCAGCAGTCACCAGTGTGGTGCAGGGGGCACAGCTGAAGGTCCCTTGGGAGCCCCCCCACCTTCCTAGCCACGGCTGGAACTCCAAGCGCCCCAACCCCCAGCCTTAGAGCTGGGCATCATTTTCCTGGGGCCACAGTGGCTCCCACAGCCTGGCATTCTGTTCCCGGGGAAGAAACATTCCCAGAAAGCACTCGTGCAGCCAGAAGCCTCTTTCTGAGCAAACAACAATGTGGACCAAATTAGCAAAACAACATCTACTCTTTGTGCAACTTCAAAACAGAACACACCACCTTTCTCTGAAAGACCAAGCCCCGCCTCCCTTTGGGGCACCCACCGCCCTGAATTGTCCTAAGACTGTCCCAGCTTTCAAACCCTCTGCCTTCAGCCCAGGGGACCTCAGGCTCACTGCACAAGACCCTGCGGGGAAGCAGATGGCTCCCAACAAATGCACTTTCAGCTTCCGGCTCCCTGGGCTGGGTGACCTTGGTGCTTCCCCACCGTGAGTTTCTGACGTCCCTGTGCCCAGATGACCAGCCCACTCCTGAGGCCCCCAGCCCTGGGACCTGCCTGTCTTGGGTGGCCCTGCCAGCTGCCTGCCACCAGCACCAGCAGGCTTTGATTCCCTTTTGTGACCCCTGGCACTCGCCTATATCTGCATTTTTGCCCATCTTCTCTGGGGTGGTATTTATTTCAGCCAACACTGCTCAGCCCTGATCTCTGCCAGCACGGACGCCTCTCAATGCCTGAGAGGCCGAGGTCTGAGGCTGCCCTGGCCCCCCGTCACCCTACAAAGGACAGGCCCTGTGGCTCCTTCCCCAGCCTGAGGCCTGGTGCCCACTTGCCGTAGAGGATGTTGTAAGATAAAACCTCATCTCCAGGGTCACGGCAGGACCTCAGCCTCCTGCAGGCATCAGGAACCCAGAGAGCAGCCCCCAGGGCTCCAGACTGGTCCACAGATGGGTGCAGACCCCAGCCCCTTGGAGACTTAGTGGCTGGGTGGTGGGGGTCCACAGGCTGAGGCTCCTGAGCCCCCATGTCTTCATCTACAGGCCAGCTTTACAGAGTGGTGGGAGTGGTGGGGAGGAGGGTTTGTGGATGTCCAGCGCCTGCACCCCGAGATAATCCTACAACCACTTGCAGTTGTAGGACCACAGTTTGGTCCTGGGGACCCTTCATACTCACACTTGCACCTGTGGTTAACATCTTGGAAAAATCAAGTAAATGATCACACCAGGATGTTGACACGAACACACATCACTGATCTTATTTACACATTCTGGGTTGCACATGAACTGTGTGTGTGTGTGTGTGTCCCGGGCCCCTGACACCCCCAGCCCAGGGCTGCCAGACATAGGCCCAATGAGGAGGCCAACAGTGGTCCCTCACCCTCTGCCTTGCCCCCACAGTTCATGTCCCAGCGGCCTCTGAAACCGCCCCGTGCTGCTCCCTGGTGTGAGCAGCGGTGTCTGTGTGTGTGTGCGCATACCGGGGCTGAGCCTTCTCCACTTCCCTGCACACCTGCTGTGTCCTCCGCAGGCACTATGCCCCATCCCGTGCAAGGCTTAGAGCTGGCTGCAGATATCTGGGCAAGGGGGTGTTTCTAGGGCTGCAGCACCCGAACCCCCCCCCCCCCCGCACACACTGTCCCCCCACCCCCTATTGCCCTCCCTTGTCCCTGGTGACATTGACAGAAAATGAAAAGAACCAGCCTGCAGGTGAGAAGAGGGAAGGTGAGGGTCCCCAGCAGCCAGGGGACAGCAGGAGGCTGGGTCATGCTAGTGATGGGTTTTGGGGAACAGAGTTTGGGGTGCTACTCTGGTGGCTCGAGAGACATCCCAAAGCCAGAAGCTGGTGGGCATGGGAACAGCCAACCAGGCTCTGAGCCTGGTGGGGCCCTGTAGGGCTGAGGGCCCCACAGGGTCATAGGGTGTCCCTTATGCTGTGCTGAGGTGCAGGGTCCCAGAAATAAAGAGACAGGACACAGAAGTACAAGGAAAACACAGCTGGGCTCGGGGGGCCACACCACCTTTAAGCAGAGTCAGGGGAGGACTCGAATGTCCAGAAGCGTGAGTATTTATTGTGTATAGGTTAGGGGGCAGGGCAGTGAGTGCAATCATCTTTAAGGATAGTGATAGGGTCGTGAACAATAAAACAAGGGGTCCACCCCCATCAGGTCACCTAGGCTGGGAGGTGGACCATGCGCAGCAAGGGGTCCATTCCCATCAAGGCAAGGGCCGTGTGCAGTAAGGGGTCCACCCCCATTAGGTCACTGAGACATGGAGGTGGGCTGTGTGCAGTGAAGCGGGTGCAGTGTGCAATATCTCTATCTATGGGCATGCTACTTCTAAGAAGATTTATAGGCAGATGCTTTAAGTCCCACAGCAGTGACAGCGCTGTCAGGGTTACCGCCACCTGCTGGCAGCTTCCAATGAGTTCTATAGGAGGATGCTTTTAGAACAGCACAGTGACCAGAGCTGATAAAGTTCACAGTCACCAAGGTGGATTGCCGGTCTGAGGGCAGCCTTCCACAAGAACTGGAGCAAGGTCCTACAACTCCTTAATCAGGAGGAGTGGCTCTTGCCCCAAGCCTGCCATACAGTGGGTATCTTTATGATACTGAACGCTGCTGCCTGAGCCATGGATTCTTGTCCTGGTATAACTGTCCCTTAAATCATGCTCTGCACTGTGTCTGCTCCAGACATTCCTCCGACTATAAGCTGCTTATTCCTTAGTTCATGCTCTGTACTGTGTCTACTCTAGGCATTTCTCTGATTATGAACTAAGATATAGTTTTATATGTGTGTGTGTATATATATATATATATATATATACACACACACATATAAAACTATATCTTAGTTCATATATATATATATAGTATATATATATATATATATATATATAACTGAGTGGTGAGATATCCTTTAGGCACTCATTCTATGAACTAACATATTATTATACATAGAGGATTATATAAAGGGAAATAACTGGGTAGTAACACTATAAACTGAGATATTCTCTAAGCGCTAATTCTATAAACTAATATATGAGGATATAAAGGATTATATAAAAGGAAATAACTGAGTAGTCATACTGTAAACTGAGATATTCTTCAGATCTTAATTGCACCAGAATTCTGCTTCGCTCTCCTTCCTCGGTGCCTATATGGGGGTTACCCACAGGGCCCCCGCACTGGGCACTGGGGATGGGGTGCCCCACCCTCCTAGGCAGGAACTTGCAGTGAGTCTCCTGGGAACGCAGTCCCAGCCCCAGTCGCATTTGGGACACCAAAGTGTCGTGGGCTATATCCAGCCCAGATAGCCGAGCCAGAGAGCCTTGCAGGGCCCAGGAAGTGGCGTTTGATCCTGTTTTCGATTCTTAGACTGCCCTGACAAAGCACCACGATCCCGGCAGCTGTAAACAACGGGAGTTTACTGTCCCACAGTTCTGCAGGCCAGAAGTCCAAGGTCAAGCTGGCGGCAGGGCGGGTGCCCTCCGGAGGCGGTCAGGGAGAGCCCGTCCCAGGCCTGTCTCCTGGCTGCTGGTGGCTGCCGGGCACGCCTGGCAGCTTCGCGTCCCTTAGTTCGTGCTTGTCTGTACCACTCCCGTCTCTGCCTCCCAGGTTCCAGTGATTCTCCTCCCTCCGACTCCCAAGTAGCTGGGACTACAGGTGCCCACCACCATGCCTGGCTAATTTTTGTATTTTTAATAGAGGCAGGGTTTCACGATGTTGGCGAGGCTGGTCTTGAACTCCTGGCCTCAGGTGATCTGCCCGCCTCGGCCTCCTAAAGTGCTGGGATTACAGGCATGAGGCACGTACCTGGCTGTCTCTCCTCTTCTTTTTTTAATTTTGTTTGTTTTTGAGACAAGGTCTTGCTCTATTGCCCAGGCTTGAGCGCAGTGGTCCAATCGTAGCTCACTGCAGCCACAACCTCCCAGGCTCAGGTGATCCTCCAGCCTCCGCCTCTTGAATAGCTGGGACTACAAGTGCCAGAATGCCTGGTTCATTAATTTTTTTTTTTTGTAGAGATGGGATCTCCTTATGTTGCCCAGGCTGGTCCCAAACTCCTGGCCTCAAGCAATTCCTCCATCTCAGCCTCTCAGAGTGCTGAGATTACAGGTGTGAGCCACTGCACCCAGCCGTCTCCCCCTCTTTTTAAAATTTAACTTAATTAGTTAATTAGAGACAGATTCTCACTCTGTCACCCAGGCTGGAGTCCAATAGCACAATCTTGGCTCACTGCAACCTCTGCCTCCCAGGTTCAAGCAATCCTCTGGCCTCAGCCTCCTGAGTAGCTAGGATTACAAGCACCCGCCACCACACCCAGCTAATTTTTGTATTTTGGTAGAGACGGGATTTCACCATGTTGCTCAGGCGGGTGTTGAACTCCTGACCTCAGGTGATCTGCCTACCTTGGCCTCCCAAAGTGCTGGGATTACAGGTGTGAGCCACGAGGCCTGGCCTCTCCTTATCTTATGAGGGCACCACCCACACTGGATGTAAGGCCCACCCTTCTCCAAAGCAACCTCCACCAGTGACGCTTATAATGACCCTATTTCCAAATAAGGTCACATTCTGAGGTTCCGGGAAGGACATGAAGTGGGGGAAGGGACCCTGTTGAACCCACTACCTCCCTCCCCACTTTGCATCACTGGAGCGAAGAGGAGTGGGTACCCATGACCCGGCTGCCCCCCTCCCCGGAGGCCTTGGAGGCCATGGTGTCCCCCGGAGGCTGTCGGAAGAGCACTGCCCGCACTTTGTCCCTGAACTCAGCTGACACGTAGTAGTAGATGAAGGGGTCCACGCAGCTGTTGAGGGTGCTCAGCGCCAGGCTAGGCACGTAGGCGCTGTAGAGGTTGCCCCAGGCGTCCGGGCTTGGGTCTGAGTAATGTAGCAGCAGCAGCAGGTTGCTGGGCACGAAGAAGGCCAGGGCAGAGGCCAGCACCAGCGCGGTCAGCCTCAGCGCGTGGCCGTAGCGCCGGCCACCGGCCGCCAGCGTGCGCAGGGTGGCCCCGTAGCACAGCAGCATGGCCAGCAGCGGCAGGAAACAGCCCAGCAGCGCTAGGCAGGTGAAGGCTGGTTGCCAGTGGGAAGCCTGGGCGTCCAGGGGCAGCGCGTCATGGCAGAGCACGCGATCGGAGTGCACCAGCCGGAAGGTCTGCCGCTGCAGCGCCAGGGGCAGTGCCAAGGCAGCCGCTGTGAGCCAGGCAGCCGCGCAGAGTCCCAGGGCCAGGCGCTGGCCACGAAGGGTGCGGGCCCGCAGCGGGTGCACCAGGGCCAGGTAGCGGTCCAGGCTGACGGCGGCCAGCAGCAGCACCGAGCCGTACATGTGGCCATAGAGTGAGGCCGTGGCCAGGCGGCAAGCGGTCTCCCCAAAGGGCCAGCGCTGGCCACGCAGGTGGTAGAGGATCCTCGGGGGCAGCACCAGGGCCAGCAGGAGGTCGGCGGCTGCCAGGTTCATCAGCAGCACGGTGGAGGGCAGCCGTGGTACCCGCGTGGCCAGCACCCACAGCGCCAGCCCGTTGGCCGGCAGCCCCACCGCCAGAACCAGCCCATAGAGGGCAGGCACCAGCCTGGTGGGCACCCAGCCCAGGAGCAGTGCCCGCGAGCTGTCCGGGAGCTCCAGGGTGTCACTGTCATTGGCACAGACTTGGCCTGGGTAGCCGCGGGGGCCGGGCAGGATTGAGGGCATGCTATCTGGGGAAGAGAGGAGACGTCAGTCAGCCCCTGCCTCAGTGGGTGACAACAGGCAAGGGGAAGGAGGTGCTAAGAGCCTGGGCTCTGCCCTGGTGGGATACAGCTGGATGTGACATTCAAGGGAATAGCCCAGCCCTATGGGGTCAGGGACAGGGTACAGAGTGGACCAGGCTGAAGCCCTAGCTTCCCAGCCACCCCCTCCCCAGCTCGGGGCCCCGGCTCCATCCCTGATGTAACCCCGTCTCTGCACCCCAAGGCCAGGACCACTCACCATCGCCGCCTCCGGTGCTCCAGCCCTCATCATAGATGCTGGGGGTCTGGGCACTGCCCAACAGGCTGAACCCCAGCACCAGGGGCCACAGGAACAGGCGCCTGCACATAACTGGGCTCCGCTGCCCTGGGCTGTGGCCTCGGGCTTCCTGCCTCACCGGACACCGAGCCCCAGCTTCTGGAATCTGGGGCGGATGAGCAGATCGTGCCGCGGGAGAGAAACTGGGAAGGCACGGCCCCTGCCCCGCAGGCCCACCAGGGCCGCTTGCCAGCCAGCTGTGGGAGAACCGGAATGTAGGCTACGGAGGCTGGGCTGCCCCGGTTGCTGTGTCCAGCTGTGGTGCCTCCCGGGGACCCAGGTGCCAGGCCAGTGAGTTGCAGAGGGGGTCCCAGCTGCAGCCAGCACCCCCAGCTCCTGACCAGCCCAGGAAGCATCTGCGGCCTGAGTGGCCACTTCCTGCCAGCCGCTCACATCTGCAGCCGCTGTTTTCGTGACAGTCCTGTCCTCTTCCCAATCCCCACGCCCATCAGAGGCTCTGAGCCCTTCCTGAAGTCACCTCCCCCCCCACTTCCTGTCTCTGGTGGGTAGGATAAGAAGAGCCCTGCTTCCCTGGGTCAGAGGTCAGAGGTCAGAGCAGGTGAGCCACACCCCTCGAAGTCCCCTTGGTCCTTGGCAAGTGCTGCCCCTGGCATTGCTGTCTCCCCTATAGCTGCCCGTGTGTCCCCTGGACGAGAGCAAAGTGAGGCACACATACAGGGGTGCCTTGCACATATGCGGTCAGCTAAGGATGGCTAAGGGGCTCTCGAGGTTCAGCCAGAGTCCCAGACGCTGAGCTCGTCCTCCTCTGCGGGTCTGAGGGGACCCTTGCTGTTATTGCCTCTGGGAGATGCCCATCCTTGGTTTTATTTTATTGATTGATTGATTGATTGATGAGTCTTGCTCTGCCACCCAGGCTGCAGTACAGTGGTGCGATCTCGGCTCACTGCAGCCTCAGCCTCCCGGGTTCAAGCAATCTTCCCACCTCAGCCTCCCAAGTAGCTGGGACTACAGGAGTCTGCCACCACACCCAGCTAATTTTTGTATTTTTATTAGAGACAGAGTTTTGCCATGTTGGCTAGGCGGGTCTTGAACTCCTAACCTCAGGTGATCTGCCCACCTCGGCCTCCCAAAGTGCTGCGATGACAGGCGTGGGCCACTGTGCCCAGCTCCGTTCTTGGTTCTTTTTTCTTTTTTGACGAGTCTTGCTCTGTCACCCAGGCTGGAGTGCAATGGCACGATCTCGGCTCACTGCAACCTCCACCTCCCAGGTTCAAGCAATTCTCCTGCCTCAGCCCCCCGTGTAGTTGGGACTACAGGCATGTGCCACCACCCCCGGCTAATTTTTATATTTTTAGTAGAGGTGGGGTTTCACCATGTTGGCCAGGCTGGTCTCAAACTCCTGACCTCAGGAGATCCTCCTGCCTTGGCCTCCCAAAATGTTGGAATTACAGGCTTGAGCCACTGTGCCCAGCCCCATCCTTGGTTCTTGAAGCCCCTCTGCTCCTGTCCTGGTCCACCACAACCTGGGCCCCCAGGTGCAGGGACAGGGGACCTTGAGTGAGACGGCCAGGCTGGAGGTGGGGGCCGAGCCAGCCTCTGGGGGGCCTTCCTCTCTAGTCCCAGCATATTCCTGCTCCTGGGCACCATCAGATGGGGGCTCACCATGCAGATGAAGAAACTGAGGCTCGGGGGGTGAGTGCCCCTTCTCTCTCCTGCACATGGCCCCTCAATGTTGTCCCTCTGTGCCTCAGAGAGGCCTTGACCTATTGTGCCCTGGAGGAGCCCGGTATGGGGGATTCTGGCCCCAGTGTACTCTGGGCTGGGCTACAGGGGATAGGGGACAGGGGCTGGGGTGGGGGTCTGGGAGCAGGAGGACCTCGTGGGGGGCCCTGAGGGTTGGGGAAGATAAAAGGAACTAGGGATGGGGGAAGGAGGGGTCCAGTGTGGCCATTTCCTGCCTCGGGGAGCCCTAATCTCGTCACACACTTGAGCACTCAGGGACCAGTCAGGAAGTGACCGAGCAGAGTCCTGGACAGAGTCAGCGCCCAGCTCCAGGAGGGGACACCGAAGCCGGGAGAGAGTCTAGCTGGGGCACGGTCTCAGAGGCCTCGTTCCCATTTCTGGACAGTGTCCACGGCCCCTGATGACAAAATCAGTTTCATGTCAATGACTTGGGGAAAGAGGTGGCTGAGGACACCCTCAGCACATGGGGAAACTCATGCCCAGGCCACCCCTCCACCGTCTTCCCTGTGAGCAGAGCGGAAAGCCGTGCAGGGGAGGCTGGGCAAACCGGCAGTCCGGCGATGCCGCGGCAGGGTGCTTTGGAGATGACGCATCAAAATAGTGACACATATCTCCTTACACTCAAGGTTTCCATGTCTAGGAATTTCTGCCAGACGCAGACACAGGAAGACATCCCTGGGAGGATATTCACACAGTAGCACAGAGCAAGGAGGCGGCCCCCGCAATATCCCACCCCGAGAAAAACACGGTGCCAGCACAGGGTGTGGGGGGAACCCCAGCAAGCGAAGGTGATGATGACATTGCCCTACTTGGCACAAGCTGTACCCAGGCAACACTGCCCAAGTACCTCCTGGAGGACGCTGGGCATGACAGCTTTGGGGAAGAGGAAACCATGTGTCTGCCTTGTACTGTTGGAATTTTCTGTACCCTGTGTTACTTTCCACAAAAACTTCTTTTTTTTGAGATGAGTCTCAATCTGTCGCCCAGGCTGGAGTGCAGTGGTGCGATCTCAGCTCACTGCAACATCCGCTCCTGGATTCAAGCAATTCTATTGCCTCAGCTTCCCTAGTAGCTGGGATTATAGGTGCCTGCCACCATGCCCAGCTAATTTTTTTGTATTTTTAATAGAGACAGGGTTTCACCATGTTGGTCAGATTAGTCTCGAACTCCTGACCTCATGATCTGCCAACCTCACCTCCCAAAGTACTGGGATTACAGGCCTGAGCCACTGCGCCTGGCCAAAAACCCATGTAAACATAAATAAATAAATAAAAACGGCAGACAGCCTTAGGCTGAGTGCAGTGGCTCACGTCTGCAATCCTAGCACTTTGGGAGGCCGAGGTGGAAGGATCGCTTGAGCCCAGGAGTTCGAGACCAGCGTAGGCAACATAGTGAAACATTGTCTCTATAAAAAATTTCAAAAGTGAGGTGGGAAGATCGCTTAAGCCTGAGAGATTGAGGCTGCAGTGAGCTGTGATTGCACCACTGCACTCCCACCGAGGTGGCAAAGTGAGATCCTGCCTTTAAAAAAAAGGCAGCCTTAAAAAGGAAGGGAATTCTGACCTACGCTACATCATGGATCAACCTTGAGTACTCCATACTGAGTGAAATAAGCCAGTCACAGCAAGACAAATCCTGAGTGATTCCACTGATGGGAAATCCTTGGAGTGGTGACCTCCATAGACACAGAAAGTAGTGTTATACCCAAATGAATAGCCAGGAAAATGCCACGCTCTGAAAGTGGATTGTGAGCTCTTTATTGGCAGCAACTGAGAGTTAGCTTATGCTTAACATCTCTCGGCCCCGAGGAAGGGGTTTGATTTCCTTTCATACGTTGCTTAGGGTAAGGGGACAAAGCAGAATTTTACAGCAGCAGAATGGCCAGGTTAGGGGGGAGGCGTCCATGATTGTTGATCAGCTGGGGAGGGTATACACAAGTGGTTCCCGTGATTGCTGGTTACCGAGGGGGCATTGGGTACTTTCCATATAATTAATCAAGGGGCGTTCACAATAGCAACGGGGCTTGCTAAGCAGGATGTTTACAACGGTTATATGTTTTTATAGTTTTAAGCACAACATGACCCAGCACAGCGTGGCCCAGGTATGCAGTCCAGGGAGAAACGGCGGGGGGTGGGGGTGGGGGTGGGGGCGAAGATGGAGTCGGTCAGGCTAGCACAGGTGAGGTTGTTACATTCCCCTCCTGTGTTTTGGGGCATCGAAGCATTATTGACTCTGCAGTTATAACAGGAGGGTTATATTGGGTCCTGAGACACAACAGTCTGACAGACGCTATGTGCTGTTGTACGAAATTTAGGAACTAATTGAGGATGCAGGGTTCAAAGGCTGGCAATGGGGTCAGTTTTCTTGCCCCCTTTGAAGGGTGTCTTTAATGACTTCAGACTGATGAGCATTGTGGGTGGAAACAGGTGGAGAAGACAAGCTAGAAAACTCGTTTGTCAGCTTTACCCAACAGTTTGAAAGGACCTGACCCAGGCTGTGAGACTCATGTTTCTTTTGCGGGGGTTGCTGGCCTTCTTGATGCAGGAGTGATGAATTCAAGCAGGCATGCCGTTCACTTTTAGGACCAACGGTGTGGTAAGGATGGCGGTGTGAGTTCTTTTTTCTGGAACTTTCTGACATACACCAGGTTACCAGGACAGAAAGAGCGGCAGGGCCCGGTCTGGTTGGGAACTGGATTAGGGTGCGCTCCCTGGACGAGGGGCTGGATGGTGTTTTGAACCCGCTGGAGAGACTGCAGGTACCATCACAAGTTTGCCTGGGATAGTTCTGCTAAATGGCTATTCTTTAGCTTAGGCAAGATACGGGGAGCCCTTCCATATATGATTTTAAAAGGAGAGAACCCCGCCTTGTAAGCGGTGCTTTGACTCTAAGAAGGGCTAAAGGAAGGAGGTTTGTTTAACCCTTACCGGTTTTCAAGATTAGTTTTGTAGGAGTACTTTTGAGGGTATGGTTTATGCGTTTTACCTGCCCAGAGCTCTGGGGCCAGTAGGCACGCGGAGCTTCCATTGTGTATTGAATGCTTTACTGACTGCGCTAGGGGCGAGGTGAAGGCCGGCCCATTATTGGACCCTATGGCCAACGGCAGCCCATGTCGAGGGATGATTTTATTGAGCAAGAATTTAACTACCGTAGAGGCAGTTTTATTTTTGGTGGCAAACGCCTTAGTCCATCCAGAGGTGTTTACCATTTCTAGGAGATATTTACATCCCACCGGCTGTGGCTCTATTTTCAGTGAAGTTTATTTTCCAGCTCTTGCCTGGGCCACGTGCCCGGAGCGGCAGCCCAGCTTAGGCCTCGGCTCTGCTTTGGTGTTTACTGGTGCACAGGCCGTACACTGGGAGGCTGCCTGATTAGCCAAGTTCTGACGGTGAGGAGTTTTGAAACGGCCTGGTAAGAGTCGAGCCAGTTTGGTTCCCCCTAAGTGGGTGGTGGAATGAAATTGGGTGACTAGGACCCGTCCAAGAGATTTAGGCAGGAAGACTCTTGAGTCTGGGAGGATTTACCATTTATTTTGGTTTTTGCCGGCCTGAGGAGTCGATGCTTTTTTTTTTTTGGAAGAGTATGTTGGGTGGTTGGTAGATTAGGCTGTGGGAAAGAAATAGCTGGAAGCAAAGTTAAAGGGGTGATCAGCAGAGCAGCAGCGTTATGAGCTGCAGAATTTGCCTTCTGGTTTCTCCCGGCAACAGCTGGGTTTTATTTCTGGCGCCCTTTGCAGTGAATTACAGCCGCCTGCTGGGGGAGCCGAACAGCCTTCAGCAGGGATAGAATTTTTTTTTGATAGTTTTTCCAGCTGAGGTTAGAGTAGCCCACGCGTTTGCTAGATGGGTTCGTGTACGTGGACTGTGGCAAAAGCATACTGGCTGCTCACGTCAATATTAATGTTTGTTCTTACCCCATCAGAGGGCTTCGGTGAGGGCAGTTATTTCTGCCTTTTGTGCAGAAGTGCTGGCTGGCAGGGCTTGGGCCCACAACATGTTTGTCCCGTGGTGACGGCCGCACCGGCTTTCCGCACTCCTTGTTAAGGAAACTGCTACCGTTTGTAAATACAGTGGCGTCCGCCTTCTCCACGGAACATTCTGGAGATCAGGTTGGCCGGCTTCCGTCATTTGTAGCAGTGTTTGGCAGTTAAGGACGGGCATGGTGATGTCTGGGTTAGGAAGCAGAGAAGCTGGATTTAAACACCAGCTTGTGTTTTGGTGGTGGGCGTGGGAACTTGCAGGGTGGCTTTTTTTTGAGCACTGGTGAGAGCCCTTCTCCCTTTATTTTGTACCCCAGGGAGGAGACTTTGGAGAGGCAAAGCTGGGCCTTTTTGGCCGAGACTCGTTACCCAAGCTCCTGTAGGAGGTGAAGTAAGTTTTTAGTATATTGCAGACAGCTGTCAGTAGTTTTAGTAGCCAGTCACAGGTTGTTTACCTACTAGAGTAGAGTAGTTAGGGTGGCTGCCTTGAAGAGGTATAAGGTTTGCTGGAGGCCTTTCCAAAAAGAATGGGGGAGTTCTGAAACCCCTGAGGCAGCGAGTCGAGGTGAGTTGGGTCATATCGCCCGAACTGGGATTTGTTCATTCAAAAGCAAAAATTGGTTGGCTTTTGGGAGCCAGAAGGATGGCAAATAAAGTATTTTTTAAGCCGGGCGCGGTGGCTCATGCCTGTAATCCCAGCACTTTGGGGGGCTGAGGCTGGTGAATCACAAGGTCAGGAATTCAAGACTCAGCCTGGCCAAGATGGTGAAACTCCGTCTCTACTAAAAATACAGAAATTAGCCAGGCGTGATGGCGGGTGCCTGTAATCCCAGCTACTTGGGAGACTGAGGCAGAGAATTGCTTGAACCTGGGAGGCGGAGGTTGCAGTGAGCCAAGATCATGCCGCTGCACTCCAGCCTGGGCGACAGAGCGAGACTCTGCTTAAAAAAAGGCATGTTTTACGTTTAAGACAGTGTATACTGCATGTTCTGGTGGGAGCAAGCTGAGAAGAGTCAGATGTACCGTGACTGTCTGCTTGTGGACTTCCCACAGGTTCTGTACGGGCTGGTAGTTACTTGTTTCAGGCTTTTGGGCTGGCCAAAATGGGGTATTCCAGGCGGACTGGCAAGGTGTGAGTATACTGGCTGCAATAGCCATTGAACGTGGGGATGATTCCCTCTCGAGCCCGCTGACTTACAGGATATTGTTTTACTGGGACCGGTAGAGCAGTGGCCAGACGTTTTACAACTACTGGCGGGTGATGTTTTGCCGGCCCTGGGGGGTTTGAGTCTGCACAGACTCGGGGAGAGAGTTTGCAGATTTTGTAGGAGAGAGCTGGTTTTACTTTTTGCTGGTTGTGAGGATGGAGTTAAGAGATACTTTTCTGACACGGGGGCAGTTGGTAGGAGCTGTGCAGTAAGGGGTGTTGTGGCCCCCAGCGTGAGATGGGCTTGATTTGCTGAGAAGGAGATGGATGCTTGTAGCTTATGGAGTAGGTCCCGTTTGAGGAGGGGAAACGGCACTCTGGCATTACAAGAAACGAGTGGGTTACTCTTTTTTGACCCAAATTCACTTCTTGTGAATTTCAATATTTCTAGATAGTTCCTGTAGCACCTCGTACGGCAACCTTTTTGCTAGAGACACTACCCGAGGGTGCTTGCAGTACAGAGTGCTCCACCCTAGTGTCAATTCAGAAGCGCACAGACTGGCCTCACACAGTGGCGGTAACCATGGGCTCCGGCGACCGAGGAAAGGCAGCCCCGGCCCCGTTAGTTTTTTTTAAAGTTCCTTGTTTTGGGGAGAGTGAGAACCGTTTTCTGTGGCTTTTCTGGGCATTTAGTTTGTCAGTGTTTTTTTTACAACATGCACATTGATTTTGTTGTAGGGGTGTTTTTTAAATCCTCCCACGGGATTCCTGAGCTTTTGCCTTGGGCCTTTCCCTGCATAACTTTTCTGTATAGGATTGTGTGTGTTTTTTTTTTTTAAGACGGAGTCTCACTCTTGTTACCCAGGCTGGAGTGCAGTGGTGCAATCGCAGCTCACTGCAACCTCCGCCTCCTGGGTTCAAGCGATTCTCCTGCCTCAGCCTCCTGAGTAGCTGGGATTACAGGCATGTGCCACCATGCCCAGCTAATTTTTGTATCTTTAGTAGAGACCGGGTTTCAACATCTTGGCCAGGCTGGTCTCGAACTCTTGACCTTGTGATCCACCTGCCTCGGCCTCCCAAAGTGCTGGGATTGCAGGCGTGAGCCACCGTGCCCGGCCAGGATTGTTTTGTTTCGTTTCCTGGATGGCAGCAACTCTGATTTTTGCCTGCCTTTTGATGCCCTGTTAGCTGCCTTTTTAGCCGCCAGAGCAGCCTGGTTTTGTTTATTGTTTTGATTGTTAAAAACCCTTTGAGCTGTTTTCAGGAGTTGGGAAATACTCATTTTAACAAATTTCTTAAGTTTTTGTAACCTTCTCCAAATATTAGGGGCTGCCTGGGCTACAAATGCCAAATAAATAGCACGGCTAGTTTTGGGAGCCGCTGGATTCAATGGGGTGTAAATTTGATAAGCCTCCTGGAGGCATTCCAGAAACGCTCCTGGTGACTTACTGGGCCCCTGGACAACTTTAGTTGTCTTAGACAGATTCATGGGTTTCTGGGTGGCTCCCTTAACACCTGCAAGGAGATACAGGTGGAAATTGTTCAAAACCTCCCCCCGCCCACCTCCGCCAGGTGTTTGGGTTTCAATCAGGTTGGGAGAAGGGAAGGGAAAAACCTCCTCTAGGAAGTCCTGGGCCGCTGCCTCTGGTTCACCAGCTGAAGCGAGGAAAGACTTTTTAGCCTCTCTATGAATATGGTTTTTTTTTTTTTTTTAAGATGTAAAGAGGGTTAGAAGAAGCTGCCGACAATTATTTTAGGTGGGCCAGTGAGTTTGAAGCATGGACTCCAGTGCAGTCAGGACATGGGGTTTTTCGGAAAAGGTGGGTTTTGAGTCTTCCAGGTGTACAGGTCGGAAGTAGAAAAGGGAACATAGACTAAAAACGGGGCAGAGCAGTGGCTACCCGGTGGGGCGGTGCCTGCCCTAAGGGAGGCCTTGGAACAGCCTTTTCTGGCCGGGCCGTAGTTGAGAGGCAGTAGGGGCCGCAGGAGATGGCGGTTTAGGGGGTGGCAGTGGCCGAGGAACCACAGGAGATGAGGACAAGGAGACGGAAGGGTATTCCAGCGGAGCAGGTAGAGTGGAAGGCGGAGGCAAGGGAAGAAGGGCTTTTTTTTTTTTTTTTT
>CAUYQU010005523.1:0-12756 GCA_963574635.1 Cheracebus regulus
CTCTTCCTCTTTCTCTTTCATGTTTTCTTTCTTTTGCTGTTTCTTTCTTTCTCCTTTTCTCTCTTTTTCTAAAATCTCTTCCTCTTCCTTTCTCTCTTTCATTCTTTTTATTCTAAAAAATAAAAAAAATAAAAAAAAAAATAAAAAAAAAAAAAAAGATTGGCAAGGGTATGGAAAAGTTGAATCCTTTGTGAATGGTTGGTAGGAATGTAAAATGATGCAACCTCTATAAAAAACTGTATGGCATTTTCTCAAAAAATTAAAAATAGAGTTACCGTAGGATCCAGTAGTCCCATTTCTGGATCTGTATCTAGAGGAATTGAAAGAAAAACATCTCCAAGAGATATTTGTGCACCCATGTTCATCACAATAGCCAAAAGGTGCAAACGACCCACATGTCCACTGACAGATAAATGGATAACGAAAATGTGGTAGAGACATACAGTGGAATATCATTCAGTCTTTACAAATAAGGAGATCTTATCAAATGCTACAATATGGATGAACTTTGAGGACACTGTGCTAAGTAAATAAGCTAGTCACAAAAAGTCAAATACTGTATGAGTTCACTTATATGAAGAATTGAAAGTAGGTGAATTCATAGAAATAGAAAAAGTAGAATGGTGGTTACCAGAGACTAGGGAATGACTGTTTAATGGGAGTTTCTCTCTAGGAAGGCGAAAAAGTTCTGGAGACAGTGATAATGGTTGCACAACAATGTGAATGTATTTAATGGCACTGATCTATACATTTAAAAATTGTTACATTGGTCAATTTTATGTTGAGAATATTTTGCCAATAAAAATTTCAATACAAACCACCTGAATAAGTGTAATACACCATATTGATGGACTACAGAAATATAGTTTTGTCATCTCAATAAATGCAGAAAAAAATCATTTGACAAAATCCAACATCTGTTCATCATGAAAACTCTCTGCAAACTTGGTAATATAAGGAAACTTCCTGAACCTGACAAATGGCATCTGCAAAAGACACAACTAACATCACACTTACAGATAAAAGACTGCTTTTCCCTAAGAGCAGGAGCAAAGCATGTTTCTCTCCACATCAGGCTGCTCTTGACATCCTCACCTCCACCCATCTCAGCTACACTGAAGGTTCATAGACAAAACTCAACCCCCTGCAGGGGGGACAAAAGGTCTAAAGGAAGCAAATCACTGCAGCCTGTCCCGGGAATCCATAGTCACCAACATCAGAAACATAGCAAGTGCAAAAATGGGGTGGATGACCCTGGAGGTGGAACACATTACAGGGACTGTGCCTGCTTTCTAGGGAACCAAAAACCCTATAGATGCCATCATTCTTCACGTGTCTTCTCTGAGTAGCCTTCGAACTTGCTGTCAGGGGATTCCTCTAATGGCTTTTTGTGGTAGTTTCAAAAGCCATTGTGCCAACATATTGTCCTGGTGTGTTTGCTTTGCTTTGTTTTATTTTGTTTTGTTTCAAAAAATGCAACTTTTATAGAACATGCTCAGTAAAGGGGGAAGACAGCAGAGAAGTTCCTCCCTTCCTCCAGGTGGCCTCTGCAGGTTGGAGACATTTAGGGTCGCCCCACAGGCCTCAGACATCAGAAGCCCTTCTTTGCAGTCAACTGCTGGTTGGATTTGCAGATAATGCTGAGCGTTTTGCAGAGTTGGACCTGAAAACAGTATCCCAGGCACATTCTTCTCTAAGCACCACCTCTGTGAGAGCATCTACAGTATCCGCGTTCCCTTTGAACATGAATCTCATTCATCTTTATTCCACTACAGTGCCAAGCACAATGCCCAAAGACTTAGCAGGGACTTGAGAAAATGCTGGTTGTATTGAACAGAACGTGAAAGAGAAGTTAAACACACTGGTAAAGTTGCATCTGAGAGGGAAAAGAAAATGTTTAAAAAGGAAAATCCTTGGCCAGGCACAGTGGTTCACGCCTGTAATACCAGCATTTTGGGAGGCTGAGGCTGCCTGAGCTCAGGAGTTCACAACCAGCCTGGGCAATATGGTGAAACCTCATCTCTACTAAAATAAAAAAAAATTAGCCAGGCGTGGTAGCGTGCACCTGTAGTCCCAGCTACTCAGGAGGCTGAGACAGGAGAATTGCTTGAATCCAAAAGGCGGAGGTTGCAGTGAGCTGAGATTGTGCCACTACACTCCAGCCTGGGCAATAGAGTGAGACTCCATTTCAAAACAAAAACAAACAAAAAAAAAAAAAACAAAGGAAAATCCTTTTCTATTCATCCATGGAGAGCACAGCACTTCAAGAAAGGCTTTGGCAAATCCCTTCGTAAAGTGCAGAAGTGTGGAACTCCTGGGTACAGTCACTCTCACTTGTGACATTGTGACTTTGTGTATATATGCATATATACATATTTTAATGTTGCATATGTAATACATGAATGTATAAATATTGATATTAAATAGTTAAGTATTAAAGTAAACAGTGATGCTAAGTTTCTCCCTTAGCATCTCTCTGTTCCTCCACTGGGACACCCACTATTATATTTGGGGTTTTATAGAAACTGCTCAGATAAGAAATATCTCACCTTCTCAGGATCAGATAAAATCAGATCATTTATCACAAGACAGAAAATTCAAGAAACCAAGAGACAAAATCCGGCCCAAAGGGTCTGTCCTTCTAGTCCCTGGGAAGTGCCTGCCCCAGGTGTACAGCTATTACCCCACTGCCCACGCCCTCCACCCTCAGTCTGTAGGAGAAAGCTGTCATTTATCTGATTGGTCTAACACCCAGAATAGCTCAAGGTGGGCAGAGAGTGTCAACTGAGCCTCTAGCTGCAAGTTTGGGCAACTCTCCAAAACGGGGGATTCGGACCCTGGAGCAGTAATGGGGACCAGCAGGCACATCTACTCATGCCTCTCTTATCTCATTCAGAACACTGAGAAGCGAGACTTATTTTATTTTCTGTCCTTGAGAGAAGACACTTAACCCTCTACAGAACTTAGTGTGAGAAGAGTACATGTGATCAGTGACAGTCTTAAAATACATCTGCACATCCCTGCTCCCAGGTCCGAATCCCTCTTTTTGGAGAGTTGCCCAAACCTGCTGCAAGAGGCTCAGTTGATGCTCTCTGCCCATCTTGAGCTATTCTGGGCTTCATACCAATCAGATAAATGACAGCTCCCTCTGACAGACTGAGGGTGGAAGGCATGGGCATGGGGTAATACCTTTCAATACCTCATAAAAGTGGACTCATACAGCTTCTGGATCCGGGCTGACCTTTAGTGACTGATCAGCTGGGAGACTATGACACTCCTCCCATAGGCAGAATGTCTTCATCCCCTCTGTAGACTCCACCAAAGGCCCATTGAGTATGTCAATAGGCTAAAGGCCCAGGATCTTGTCATCTGAACCAGGTCCAGGTGCAGACGAGCCCCTCAGGTAGAGCTCAGCAAGAACAGGATCTCTGGAGAGGAGGAGGTGGAAGAGCAAGGATAGCAAACCCTTTCAGGGAGGGTGGTTGCAAAATGAAGCAATGGAATGAGGTTGCAGCAGGAATGAGGGGTGTTGTGAGGGGATAAATAGTGGGGTGCTTGCACCCCAATGGGAGCGATCCCATAGTGACAGGAACATCAATGACTCTGGAAAGGCAGTGTTGCAGAACCCAGAAAGGGATGTGAGCTTGAGACAAATGCAAATGAGATTTGCATGGGTAGGAGCACAAACAGCTCCTGCAGAGTCTCAGACTCATGAGGGATTTTCGCCAGGATCTCCCAGCACAGGATCACACGCTTCCTTTGGCAGGAGGCTGGTATCCCTGGAAAGCCACTGGCCATTTGAGGGCCCCAGGAGACGCAGCATGCAGAAGCATAGAGAGCTGAGGGTTGAGCTGAGAGGGAACTTGGAGACCACCCAGTTAAAGATGCTCATTCTGCAGATGTGAAGTCCAAGGTCCCCACCGACTAGAGGCACTCAGGCCCAGAACCTGGTCTCCCAACTCCAAGTTCAGTCATTCTTCTGCAAAGATTAAATCTTCATTCTGTTCTGACTCCCCATCCCTTACTCCTTCCCTTCAGATCCTCCATTCTCTCTAGAGTCAGCCCTCAGCAGCTCCCCCCAACCCCAGCAGGCTGTGAAATCTCTGAGTTCACGACACCCCAAACACTCCCAGGTACCACCCGTCCAGTCCATCAGTTCTTTCTCCAGTGTGTCTCTCTCACCCCGCCCCCACCCGGCTCTCTGCCACTGTTCCACTGCAGCCCTCACAGCTGGGCCCCCAGCCCCACTACCTCTCCAACCTTGGGGGAACACAGCTCACTCCTTGCATCTATAAGGAGAGCCAGGGGCAAATGGAGCCATGTCAGTGGTAACCAGTGCTTTACACATCTGTCCAGGAAGCCCTGAGTTGTTTCCCACAGCGGGGTCAGAGAGATCCTTTGCACAGAGGATTCTTTGTCACATGTGTCTAGGAAAAACTGCAAACCACCTGGTTCTCTGCCACAGGGCCTCTCAGAGCCTTTAATGCAGCCAGTGACTGAGGGGAGAAGGCCTGAGTCTGCCTGGCTGCTCATCCTACTCTGCCCTTCAGCAAGTTACTTCACCTCGGTGAGCCTCAGTTTCCTCACCTATAAAGGGGGGACAATAATAGAACCTACCTCCAGGGTTGTGGAAAGAATGAAATGAATTCATTTGTGTATAAGCAGTGCCTGCCACAGAACAGCCACCCGTAAAAACTTCTGCTGTTCTTATGTTTCACGTCATTTTCATACCATCCTTGGGGGCCAGGTCTAATAATCTGGCTCCTGCCTTTTTTCCTGAGACCAAATCCTCATCTGAAACCTTGCCCAGTACCCAGTTCCCCCTGACTTGGGTAACAGCCTTGCTCCTGCGAGGCCCACCCCTCCCCTCAGCCCTCTGTCTCAGACTTCCCCAGAGGCAGACCCTGTGACGGGGTGGTGAGTGGTTTATTTGGGAGGTGACCCAAGTAAGCAGCATCAGGACTGCCAAGCAGTGGCCAGGCCCTCCTCAGACAATCAGCAACAGGACATGTGAGAAGCAGATTCGCACTTCACCCAGAACAACAAGTTGTCCACACACATCACTCAAGTCACTGGCACTTATTTATCTGGGCACTCACTGTGGCCCTCATAACTGCCCTATCAGGGAAGGTCCATCCACTCTGACTTCCAGGTGGCAAAACTGAGGCACTGAGAGGTTAAATTACCACCCCTATGTCACCCAGTTGATCCTAAGAAGCCCTGAAGTGTCATGGGGAAGGGGACACACATCCAACCCTCCTTCCCACTGCCCTCATCTGCAGATGTGGTTTTCAGTAACCTCCAGGGATGACTCCCCTCAATCACCCTCATAAACCCTTCCTGGCTGTTGTTTACCTAGAATCCCATCCATCCCACTAAGCAAATGTCAGAGATTGTCTCCTGGAACCAGAGGTCATGACCATCTGACTGGCAGACACTAGGTAAAACCTCAGCCCTGCTCCCAAGAGGGACTTGTTGAACTAACCTTCCCTGGCGCATGGAGTCTGCAGAGAGGCCTTCTTCACTTTGGACTTTGTGGCAGTTGTTACCAAAAATGATTTATGGAGGTTGAAAGTCTTAGGAAGATTTTAAGGATCAGACTGCTGGACTCATGTAAATATGTTCACCACCAGTTAGATATTTGGATAATGCAACACTAATCATGAAATCCTGAATCTTAATTCGACTCTTACTTGTGTTGAATAATTGAGCATGGGGTGAAACTTCACTGACTGCCTAACCCTCTCAGAAGGACACCAGTACCATGCCTTCTTCCGGTAGAAAACCACAAAGGCCCCTGACCCTGGGAGCATTCCCACGGGCCTTCCTCCCACCAGCCCCCGGCAGGTTACCTCTTTCAGGGAAGTCAGCTTTCCTGCTTCCTGCTCTGGTCATCTCAGCAGAAGTGAGTGCGCCAGTGGAGCAGATGCGGAGGCCGCAGCAGAGCTCTGGGGAGGGAAGCTGAGGAAAAACCACAGAGTCAGAGTCCAAGAGAACAGGATGTAAGCCCTGATTCTCCACCCTGCCAGCTGCAAGATCTCAGCACATCGCTGTACTCCTGCAGGCCTCAGTTTCCCCAGCTGCAGAGCAGGAACTGTGCCTCCGCCCTGTGTAGAACTAGCTGTTGTTCTCTCCTCACATGACTCTCTCCTGCTTAGCCCAGGCTTGTTTGGGGAGACCCTCCAAACCTGCAGTTTTACAGGCCTGGAGCAAACACTGTGTCCAGGCTGGGAAAACCAGATCCTCATGTATATTCATTTCATCCTTACCACACAATAAGGTAAGCTCTATTATCCCCACATATTATAGATGAGAAGCTCAGGCCCAGAGAAGTTTTATAAATGGGTTTGTGAAAGGAAAGTAAATCTCAGGACCCCAAAATGACTAAGTCAAAGGAAAAGTCAAGCTGGGAACTTAAAACCTGCCTCTCATTTTAATCCTTAAATAAGATAGCTAAAAAGATAAAAGAGCTACATACCTCCCTCACAAATTGCCTGCAAGAAAATTCCTTGTAAGACTCAAGATCTTTACCCTAAAACAGTTCTGTTGAATTTCACCTTGGCAATGTAAACTGATCTTCAGAGATGTGGACAGAAAGTCATCCCTCTGCTCACCTCAGACAAATGCATGTCTGATTGCTTCCTCTGCCTTATTGTTTATGTGAAAATGCACTTACTGAGTCAGAGTAAATTGTGTATTCAGTGAAAGGCAGATCAGGACTCAGAAGAATGCAACCTTTCATCTCTTATCTACCTATGACCTGGAAGACGCCCCCACTGCCCTGCCCCCTTGGAGTTGTCCTGCCTTACCCGACCGAACCAATGTACATCTTATACATATTGATTGATGTCTCATGTCTCCCTAAAAAGTACAAAAGCAAGCTCTACCCCAACCACCTCAGGCACATGTCATCAATATCTTCTGAGGCTGCGTCATAGGCATCCTTAACCTTGGCAAAGTTAAATTTCTAAATTTAATTGAGATACGTCAGATACTTTCTGGTTCACCGGTTCAAGGTCACTCCCATGGCTAGGAAGTCGCAGAACTAGGATCTGAATGCAGACAGTTGGGCTCCACAGCCCTTGCTGGATATGGAGATCTCATTTTAAAAGGTTGGCCATCCCTATTTGACAGATGAAGAAACAGGCTCAGAAGGGATTTGCCTAAGGTGGCAGAGCTGGAATTTGAATCCCAGTCTATGGGACCAAAGAGCCTGAGCCCTGGTGCTGATCAGCAACTAACCAGACCCTGGACAGGACTGCTCTCTCTTGGACCTGGGGATCCCCTTCCCCCTCTCCACCCTTGCAGGACCCAGCCTGCTCTCCCAACCCGTGTTGAGTGTGCACATGACTCCCCACAGTCTCTCTGTGGTCTGAAGCCCTAGCCCACCATGGGCCTGGGCACCATCTCCTCTGTTCAAGACAAACCCACCAAGACTGTGGCTGCCCCTCAGCCCTGGGCCCGAGACATGTCTGTGCTCACTAGGTGCCTGCTCAAATCACCTAGGTCTCATCAGCAGGTGTCACCTCTGCTCCAGCCCATGTCTGCAGTGAGGTTGAAAGAGAAAGAGCAGCCCTCCCACAGAGCACGCTGCTGGCTTGCAGCCCACCCCAACTCCCCCACTCCAGGCTTGGGACAGCCAAGCAAAGGACACAAAATGGTGCCCAACTCCACACTTGGAGCAGCCGGGCCAGAAACCTGAGGCTCTGGCTGAGCAGAGGGCAGAGGGTCAATGATGAGACACAGCAGAGAAACCCTAGCCACACCCGCTCTCCACCCACAGTGGGGTTAGGCTGAGTTGAGCTGTGGCCATGCAGATTGGTGTGGCCTGGAGCCGCATAAGGAAGAGTTTGTCTGGCAGGGTTGCACTGGTATCAGTCATGGGAGGGTGGAGTCTGCTGGCTTTGAGATCTGGTGCTCTGTGCACAGCAGTGTCCTTAGAGACTGTGGCTGAGGCTGTGGGTGCCTTGCTCATGTCCCCTGTGCACTCGCCCTCACACACCAAGGAAGGCGCTCACTAAGGACATCTGCCACTCTGTGCTCCTCCATTAGAAGGGAGCTTCTTGACAAAGCAGAGCGTCTGTTCTACCTGCCAGGGGCGGTTCCAGCTCAGAGCAGGACAGAAAACCCCCATTCCCACAGAGCGGATGTTCACAGGAGATGGAGGTTAACAGAGCAACTGTGTCTAGCATCAGGTGGTGAAATTCACTAAGGGGAGCACACACTGCATGATAAGGCCACAGAGGCAACGGATGAGAGGCCAGTGTGGCCTGGATGTGCATGGTGAGGGTGGGGATTGGGTTCATCCTTCCAGAATCTCCAGCCCCTGTGCGTGTGAGGATGCCCGGTGACCAAACCGTGGGGGCAGTGGGAGCCAGAGGCAGTTCCCTCACCTATTTAGACTGTGGTCTGAGGAACAGAGACCCCCTCTCAGTGGGGGCGAGAGCCAGGCACAGGCTGGCCATAGGCAAATGTCTGACAACTGAGCATCTAGATGAACCGAGCCCCTCCTCAGGCCCCTTGTGTGGGGAACTGATGATGGGCAGGGACCTCATCCCCTTCTCGTCTGGGGAGATATCTCCACGTGGCCACATTCCCTGGAGATTGGAGTTCCTGCACCCCCTTTTGCCCAGTGTCTCCAGAGTTCACTGCTCAGTGGATGGGGCCCGGGAGGGAAGGGGCAGTAGATGGGGGTGGTCAATGACAGCGTGGGACTCCTCGTCACCTCCCTTCTCCAGGCAAAGCCATGAATCCCTCACGGGGAGGAGAGTGACTCGACAGCCCCACTGCAGAGATGGGCAGAGCTGGAGGGGGACAGGAGCCGGGAAATGTCACATCACAAAGCAGAGAAAATGACCCAAGACGTAACATTCTGGTGAACCCAGAAACCGTAGAAAGAACTGAGCTCAGCCCCGTGGGCCCCCCTCACCTCGCCCTCCTGGTCCACCCTCCTCGCCTCGCCCTCCTGGCCCACCCCCCTTGCCTCACCCTCCTGGTCCCCAGGGAAGCTCCCAGCCCTCCATTTCCCCTGTAGTGCCTGTTTCAAGCGCATTGTTTTTTCCACTTGATAAAGTGTAATTCATTTAAGGCTCTCTGATGGTTATTTCACGTCTCCAAAGCATACTTTTCACAGAAAGATCAATTCCAAGAAAACACTTAAAGTCTGTGGAAGTTAGATCCATTAACAAGTGCTAAGTGGCCAATCACTCACAGAGGGGGCCTTTGAGTAAGCCCAAGAAATGATCAAACTGACTGGGCGGCTCTGCCAGGAGCCCTGGAGGGACATTTACAACATGGGTTTACAAGCCTTAATTATTTTTCCTTCCTCTGAAATTAAGCTGCATTTCGAATCATGAGAGGATGATCAAAGTCTCATCAGAGAGCAAATCAGCCTCATGCAGTGGACTGAGAAGCCCCTTTCAGATCACCCCCACCAAAAAGGGGTCTCTGTCCCCCAAACCTCACAAGTGTGTTCAAGAACCGCTCCTGGCTCCCGCAGCCCCTATGGTTTGGGCATCAGGCATCCTCACATGCACAGGGGCAGTGAGGAGCAAAAGAACTGGAAATGCCACCTCAATGCCAGGATTCCAAACCAGCAGGGACCATTTGTAGAGATCCAGAGAGGGCTCGGGGTTGGCAGGGAGTGAGGAGAGGGGGAGTGTCCCAATTCTGACACATTAATGGAGAGAGCATCTAAAGACTCTAAATGCGGGAAATGGACCAGGGCCTGGGGCCTCATCTAATGCCAGAATCCCCGATACAAGAACAGAAAACCAAACACCACATGTTCTCACTCATGAGTGGTTGTTGAACAATGAGAACACACAGACACAGGGAGGGGAACATCACACACCACTGGGGCCTGTCGGAGGGATACGGGGGCTAGGGGAGGGATAGCAGGCGGTGGGGGGATAGGGAAGGGATAGCTTTAGGAGAAATACCTAATGTAGATGGCAGGGTGATGGATGCAGCAACCACCATGGCATCTGTATACCTATGTAACAAACCTGCACATTCTGCACACGTACCTCAGAAATTAAAGTATAATAATAAAATTTTTTAAAAAAGAATACAGCATGGAAGTAGCCCTGCCCTTGGCTCTCAGCCACTATAAGCCTTTATGTATGTTTTACATGTACTATTTCATGAAAACTCTCACAATAACCCATTACAGTAAGTAATATTATTATCCTCATTTTACAAATGAGGGAACTGTGGCTCACACCATTAAAGTCATTCACCCTGAAACACCCAAGTTGCAAATCAAAGCCAGGAGTGCCTGATACCAAAGTTGAAGCACTTCATCTCACTATTATGCCTCCCTTTAACTCCTGATTGCACACCCCCCAAGGATGGAGAGCTCACTACCATTCAAGGTAGCCCATTCTGTCTCTGAACAGATTTGACTGTTAGAAAGTCCTTCCTTCAGGCTACATGGACGGCATTTACTTCCTCCTTCACATGGCAGCTCTTTTGTAGCTACAACAGCCTCAAATGCAGTTCAACTTTTATGGAACAAAGTTGTGAGTGGTTTTCCAGTTGCCCTGGACCCTCAGATCATATAACCTGAACATGCCCAGATGAACCAAGTGTGCAACCACAGGGGGAACCTAAGTACTCAGGCAGAGGAATGGGGACAGAATTAAGAAGCGGACACTGCACAGCAAATCCAGGATCCAATCAGATCAAGCTCTGGCATCACCCCATGCCAGGATCCAGTCAGATCACTCCTCCTGGCATCACCTAGTTTCAAGATCCAATCAGATCATGCCTCATTACCCTATGCTTATAAAACCTGACCCAGCTCCCAGTTCAGGGAGGCATTACTTCAGGACCTATCCCTGGTGTCCTCCTTACTTGTTACAAGTCATAAAATCCCCTTGTTAAATCCTCCTTGGTTGTGGTAATTGGGTTGATACCCACCAAGCAAGCAAAGCCACCCATTCTACGGGCAACACTTTTTGTAATCAAAGACAGCCCTCTCTTCCTGCAGAGATTTTATATCCCAGGTTCCACCTCTTCCCTGCTGATCCTTCCTGAACAAGGGGACATTTGCTAAGACACAGGGTTTGTCACAGACAACTGGGTAAACTCCCTTTGATCCTCTGCCCTAATCCCATGATTCTTGTTAAAAATCCCCACTCACAAGAGAAGCTAAAGGTCCATATGATGAGAATTGAAACTATTCATGGTTGAACTTAAAAACTGGCCACAGTTCTCTACTCTTCCCTGTGTCCATGCCCTTTGAAACCCTTCCATCAAGAGAGAAAATTTAGTTCCCCACTCCTTCATCTGAGCTGGCCCTCTCCTGGCTTTGGCCAATACAATGCTGCAGAAGGGACACTGTACCGTTTCTGAGCCTAAGTCTCAAGAGGCCCTGTGTAATTCTGCTCTATTTTATAGCCTCCTTTCACCGTCAGAACAAGCCTGGGCTAATCACTGGAAGATGAGAGAACAAATGGAGCAGAGGTAAGCTATTCTGGCCAAGGCCTCCTGGACCAGCCAGGCTTCAACCAACACACCAGCCATCCTGAGGGGCTAATAATCCCAACCAAGACCAGCTCACGCCAGCCCAGAGTAGCAGAACCACCCAGCAAACCTATGTATTCTTAAGCTACAAGCCACTAAGTTTTGAGATGGCTTGTTATGCGGCAATAGCCAACTGTTACACCATACCTCTCTGATCCCAAAGTAGTTCTATTCAGTTATCTTTCAACACGGCATATAGTACCCTGCCTCTTTCAAATTCTCCCTTTACCATCACCTTTACTCTTAAAAAAAGAGAAAAGCACAGTACATTCTCCCACGTCTAGAGAGACCATATGGCGACATTCAGTTGCTACAACCTATACCTCCCTTCAGTCATTCTTTCATTCAGTCATTTAACAAACATTTATTGTATGGTCATTATATGTGCTAGGTACATGGTGCCCACCATCATAGAACACAGAGGCTATCAGCAATAAACAAATAATTGCAGAAATAATAAATAGTAAGCAACATTTCACTCTGGGTTTGCATGAATTACCCCAGTCTGAAATTAAATTGCAACCTCAATGCACAGGGCTCATGTTACAAAAGAGCAAGTGCTCCCAGGGAAAAGGCAGTCACGCCTATAAATGCACAGCTGGGGTGGCTCTGCACGGTGGGAACACCAACCGCAAATCATGGAGGTGTGCAAGTCCTTAAGACCATGATGACACACAGGGCCTCTGCAGGCAAGACAAGGAAGAGTTCATGTCTCCCCCACAGGATGCATTCTGATTTCCAGCTAGTCCAAGGAGGAAGGGAGGGAGCTGCTGTGGGGAAGCTGCTGTTAGGGGGAGGTGCTGTGGGGGGAGCTGCTGTGGGGGGAGCTGCTGTGGGAGAGCTGCTGTGGGGAAGCCGCTGTTAGGGGAGGTGCTGTGGAGGAGGTACTGTCGGGGAAGCCGCTGTGGGGCAGCTGTTGTGGGAGAGATGCTGCTGTGGGGGGAGCTTCTGTTGGGGAGTTGCTGCTGTGTGGGGAGCCGCTGTCTGGGAGCTGCTTTGGGGCAACTGCTGTTGGGGAGCTGCTGCTGTGGGGGAGCTGCTGCTGTAGGGAGAGCTGCGGCTTTGCGGGGAGCTGCTGCTGTGGAGGAGCTGCTGCTTTGGGGGGAGCTGCTGCTGTGGGGGAGCTGCTGCTGTGGGGGAGCTGCTGTGGGGGAGCTGCTGTGGGGGAGCTGCTGTTGTGGGGGAGCTGCAGTAGTGGGGGAGCAGCGGTCGAGGAGATGCTGTGGT